>CATQJD010000122.1:12500-104312 GCA_958298945.1 Atherix ibis
AACCGAATTATTGCGAGAAAAGTTTGGAGATTCGATTATTTCAAGAAATTGTGACATTGAATGGCCTCTAAGAAGTTGTGATTTAACACCATCAGACTATTTCTTGTCGGGTTATTTGAAGTCGTTCGTCTTTAGCGGTTTATTGTCTTTAGCAATAAACCAGACTCTCTTCAAGGTTTAGAAGCCAATATTGAACGTGCTATTCATGACATACGACTTGATTTAGTGGATAAAGTGCTCAAAAATTGGGTTCATCGAATTCGTTCCTGCAAAAGAAGTCGTGGAGGCCATTTGAATGACGTTTTATTCAGCACTTAATTGTATCGATTGTACTTCACATTAAATAAAAAACATTTGAATTTCCTTAACAATAAGTGTTTTTTAAAAAAGAAATCATAACACTCTTATTCGAAAACCCTATATAAGCTCTTCAATTTATATGTACCACTCGAACGAGTAAGATCACCATGCTCATCTCCTCTGTGGTACACCAAGGAATTACATTTTCTAAGAAACAGAAAAAATCGTTTATGGAAATATGCCTGCGTGCTAAGAATGTGTCACCTTTCAATAAGTTGAGAGATGACAGATTCTTAATTGAAAGCTCTATCTATTTCCTTATCCAACGACTTCTTAACTGAAGTTATGCTCAATATCTATAAAGATCCCCGTTCTTTTTTCAAATCTGTCAACATGAAAAGGAAGAGTGATGAGTACACATCTACAGTTATATATCTATGTTTAACGTGGCCTTGTTGTCCGAACTTTTAACCACGAGTCGCCTACGACTATAGAGATTGAGATACGCTCAATCAACGCACCACCATTACTGGCAGTTAGCAGTTAGTAATCAGTTACAAGCCGACTACTCCATCTGCTGGTGCCGAGGACTATCTAAACCTCTACTGTCATTAGCAGTGACAGTGCCCGAGATAATTGCAAGATGGAATTTGCCAGTTACCTCCCACCTGCGGTCCGGAGACCATACCCGCGACATGGGCATAACCACAGCCACCACGTTGCTGCCAAATGGCGCCTCACCTAAATCGGGCACAGTGTATTCCGCCATGGGGCCCCCGATTTCAGTGGTAACAATTTTTGTTTTAAGATTACTTCGGTATGTACTCCGCTCATTGAACCACGGTCAGGAGTCTTTAAATTCCTAGGCACCGCCAAGACAGCTCAGGTACGCGGGCTCGCCAAGACCCGAAAGTACAACCGTAATCGACCTTGGTCTTTTAACCGGTTGTAGCCACCCTGCGTGTCATTCACACACCATTCTCCTTGTTCTCTCAAATAGTGCCACGGCAAATCACCTCAGGCATTCATCTCTCTCTCACACCCAACACACCACTCACATCCACACCCTCATCATTCACTATGATCCCACATGGACCTAAATAACGCGACTCCCTATACAGACCACACTCCACAAGGTGCTTGCCACTCTCCTCCTCCACCGCACAAGGGCATCTAGCCTCCGCAGCCAGACTACGCCTATACAAGCACCCATTCATACTGCCGAGTCCCGTGAGCAAATACCCAAGGTACAGACCAAATTCAAATCCATACGCAGATGAAAAGCACACATTCGGAATGAACATGCGTGTCCATCTGCCATTCACACTCTCATCCCATCGTTGCTGCCATATTTTCATACATTTTGTTCAGGACCAGTACACGCTGATGGCGTGGACTAAGATCCTGAACCTCATCATTCGTAACCGAACAACCAGTAAGCGGGCTGCCCCGCCGTAGACGGTAGTGGATACTTCCACGCAGCACCTCCAGGTCCCATGGAATTTCTCCCATGAGAACCTGCATCGCCCCAATTGAAACGGTTCTACATACATTCAAACATGCATACAGAGTCAAACGCTGAACCGAATTTATGCCCATCCTTGCATATTGGGTGCGCATAATGTTACCCCATACACCGAACTTGGCGCGCTTTTTTCGGTCTTGGCTCGTGTGGCAGCTTTCATTGGGATGATAGAGCTTTGGTTTCCACGTCATAACCACAAACCCATGATTCGTCACCAGTTATTACCCTCTGGAGCAAATTTGAGTCGTCGCGGACAGATTAGCAATGTTAATGCGATGCTGTTTTTGGTCGAAAATGGGCAAAAATCGAAGACGAACCAAAACACGTGCAAGCAAAGCAGCTGTCAAAAATTAACTGAATATTCAAAATGGGCGAACTTGTCGGCATAAGTGAGAGATATGAGTACCAACATACGCTACACAAAAAATCGAAAATACGTAACCAGCGGAAATTTCTATATTCGCGATACTTTTTGAACAGGAAATTTCTATATTCGCAATACCCAATATTTCGTGACAATATTTTCTTCAAGCGATTTTGTACCAAGCGATGGGGACCTCTCTTGTATGTGTACAGTAACCACTCACATTTATCAGATTTGGTACCCCAAATTTTTAGAGATATCATTTCAAGTAAAATTGCTGCGACAAAATTAACTTCTCTCCTGGCCAAGATTTCATACCTCCTATTATAGTTAAACCCTGCTCTGAAGCATTTCTTATCCCTCTGGAAATAATCTTCAATAACTCCATTCAAACAAGTAAATTCTCCTTATCCTGGAAGAGTTCTTTAATTATACCTGTTCACAAAAAGGGTTCAAAACTTAAATTTTTATTTGTAGGCCTATACCGAAGCTGTCTTGCATTCCAAAAGTATTTGATGCGGTAATCTATTCCCAATGCATGGAACAATATAAGACAATCGTCTCCGTGTACCCACATGGCTTTATGTGGACGAGTAAGAGTCTGGTTTCACCTGAATGAGAGTGGATGGCATATATATGTATTCGTTCTGCTGCTCACCAAACGTGGGCAGTGGGGACTGAGCATATTATTAACCGACAGGTATCTGAGGCGGGACAGAGGCGTCCTCTTATCTTTATTTGGGAATTAAGCTTTATAAAAAAAATTCTATTCACAAATCAAATTACATCTCTCTAAAAAGTAGCCTTATTTTGGGCTATGTTAAACAACGGTCGAGAGAATTAGCTAACATACATTTTTTGCCTCACTTAAACTGTTCCTTACAGAAATTTACATAATAGGCGTATCGAGTCGGTTCAACGGAATTTTCTTAGATATGTAATAAGAGATCTTCTGTGGAATAATCACTTTAAGCTCCCACCTTGCGTCATGCGGCTTAAATTGTTTCAGATCCCTTCACTAGATGAACGAAGTAAGGCTGCTGCCTTAATTTTTATTCACCAACTATTGAATTTAAATATTGGCTATCGGATCTGATCAAAGATTTCATTTAAGCCATTGAACCGAATGCGTTTGGCTGATAATAATTATAAGGAATACCACCTTATACCATCAATTTAACAAGACTTATTGTAAAAGTCTTTGTTTTCAGTCCGGGCTCTTATTGCTCTATGTATGCAGTTTACTCTTTTCTCTATTTGAGCCTAATTTTTTTGCTCGATGACATGTTTCCCAGTATTTACTGTGGAAGTGTGTGCTTCGAGTTGAAGCTTAAAGTCAATTAAAATATGAGGAGGATCGAATCGTATGTATAAGAATTTTGGTACTGGGAAAGTGATTTGTTAACTAACGAGTTAGTGCGTGAAAACTATCATTAGTGTGTAGGGGAAATTAGTGGTCAAAGTTTTTAATTTCGGGATGGAAAGTTAGTTGCATGGGATCTAGATAGTTATAAGATGGAACCACTCGCTCCACTGTGGGCGAAACTTTTGTCCGAAGTAGGAAAAAAGCTAAGAATACAAGAATAATTATTAACATGACGATGGTAATATCACATACTACAGAAGTTTAGTTGTTACGTGACAAGTAATTTAGCCTTTAACGTTATCCCAATGAAGCTAATGTGGGTAGTTTAAATCTTGGTTAATGTCCTCCTGTGCTATTTCCCTGCAGATTTCTGGTAATAGGATAAAAAGAATGGGTTTTTGTGCTGGTATATTTAACGTTCTTGATTAGAATGGTATCGTTGTGAGAATATTGGAAACGATGGGCGTTTGATACAAAACTGGACTTGAGAGAAAATGATTTTCATTACAAATGTGAGCATATAAACTATTTTCAAATTAAAATTGAGGAACTATTTTCTCTTATAACTCTTATTCAGAAATAATAATGTTAATTGATGCAAATTTTATTTTTTTAAGTTTTTAAAAGAAGTAACCGAACATTTATTTACATAGAATTAAAATTTGAACAGTTTAAAAACCAGAACTAAAACTGTAAATTTCTTTATTCATATTAAATAAAATATATTGACTATTTTATAAAATATTACAGAGGCGTCATTTTATTAAATAAAATAGCAAATAAAATTATTCATTTCCATTAAAATTAACAAACGAGATAAAAAAATTCATACATTCTTGTACAAAAAAACCTGAGAGCACTTTTTGTATTGTGCAACTACTGGTTTTTCTTTTCCCAAAAAAATACAGGTCCATTTAAAGTAATTAGTTAAAGTTTAAACGTTGAAGGAGTTTTCGAAAAAAAAAAATGAATTACAAATATATGGTTAAAATTCTAAACCAAACCAATAAAATCTATACAGTGTTATGTTTTGTACGTCCAATTCTAAAACAATTAAAAGATTGAGTGGTTATGTAAAAAAATTGATTTTTTTCTTAAGCGAATGAGGAATGGCTCTGATAGGTTAACTAGGACCTCTAAAGGATGAGGGAGTGACAGGGCATGCTTGCAGGTTGCCGGATCGTAGGAGGGTTCCTTTACAAACAACAACAAAAAATCATGCCAGAAAGTTTATTAAAACTGGCGACACCAAAGATGTGAACTTCTCCAGGGGCAAACGTGGAAGACTGTGGTTAGGGAAGGTCAAATTAAATTGATAAAATCAACTCGGTAGAGAAAAACACATGCCACGGATTGAGATTTCGGAATGAGTTTTAGTGTTAATTTCTCCTTTCTGACCATCCCCAAAACCACCCTTGGCACTTTATCGGACCTTTCTTATGCTGTGAGCGCCTCTATTTTTGTACAACGACTTGCCTTCATGGGTTCACCTTATGGTGACGCGAATATGAGGAGAATGGTCCCTATTCAGAATCGGATGAGGGACCGAAACAAAACTTGTTAAGTGATCTTGAATTATAATTCATTCTACAAAATTATCTCAGAAAAACGTTATACACAAAATGGTGGTAAAATTTAATGATTTTACAAATAGGTTTTTCTGTTTATTTTTATATTTTATATATCAAACTATGTTTACTGCCTAGATCTATTTCTCTCTAAATTCTATTTGATGTGGTTTGAAGAAATTTTTTTACATAAAAAACGAAAATATTTGTACGTGAAGGTCTGCAGGAGTATTGCCAATGACGACCTTATAGAAGTTACTGCATAAGGTCCAATCCAGCTTGTCGAATTTATTCTTACCAATAGGATTTTTAACTATGCATTTTGCCATCTACTAAATATTTCCGGATTTAAAGATTTATCGTAAGTTCGTATAGAAGCTATTTTGGAGATTTTTAGACTGTTTCGTGCCAATTCATGCGCTTTTTGGATTTGAAATTTCAGCTAAATAGGATATTCATCCAAATTATAGGCGGGATTCGGGCGTCTTTTAAAGTTAGTTGGCAAATCGAATTTTACATCCATACAGACGGTTTTAAGAAAACAACTTGGTTGACTCATGAGGAGTATTACCGTTGGTTGTAATGTGTATTACAACCAACGGTAACTCGTTGGCTTGGGGGTGGTATGCTGTAATGTGTATTTTTTATTCTGAAACAATTTAAGAGGTAAAATAAGTACCATTGTATAAAATTAAATTTTTTCGTATCCGATGCCTAGTAATCATTTTCTTAGTAATATTATTTTGACACTATCAACGCCTCGGCATCTAAGATAGTTACATAAATGAAACATTTTGTTAAATCGTCCTGTAACGTTGGTATATACCTATTTCCAGAATGAGTAAGGGATAAAATTACGACAATGTCCATATAGATTTTATCAAACGGTAGCCTAGATGTATCTTTCAAAACCATTGCCGTTTTAGTATATTTGGCAAATTTATTTGTTTGGCATTTGATATATTTTTTATATAGGTGATAATATCCCTTCTTATGTTCTTCCATCGAAATTATTCCATGTTTCGTAAATAGGTTTATTTAACTCCTCGATAACCTCCACGCTCTTAGTCATGAAATTCTCTCGTTACCGTCTGAATTTCTTCTGCATCTGTGAGAACTTCGTAACTCTTCTTTACTTTTGTAATAGCTATGCTTTTTGACCTGATAATGTTATTGTTTCTGTCCATAAAACCGTTATTCTCCTGTATGTCGTTGCGCATTTTGCTCCTAGCTTGGATTGCTATAATTTCTCCATTCAAATTGTAAATTCTATCTTGGTTCATATCTTAGAAGAAAATTTCGATCGAGACTATTATCTGTCGTCGTAGAATTCATAATCGCTACGAATTATTCTGGGCCCACGCAACGTTGGGCAAATAAATGCCAGGATGGATTTCTTGCAAGTTAATCATCAACTCACGCAATTTAGAGTGAACGTTTAATCGAACAATAATATGGCTGCGAGCCCTCATAGTTGATTTTTCTAACTCGGCTAACAGAGCTACGGAGTCATTGCCCGAGAGCTACTCACGAATAATCTCCCCTGCTAAGATTTCGATATTTGAGTCACCAATGAGAATTCATCTCTAATGAATTGTGTTCTCAGCTGCGTAAATGCCTGATTCATCTCTAATGAATTGTGTTCTCCAGTACCCCGCCGTTCAAAGTTCTAGCTGCTAAATGCATATTTTTTAGAAGTCTTTCCAATTCTGGTAGTGCTTTAACTGGGCAATTCCTTACTAGTTCGAAGGCATCACCAATAGCTTCGTGGTTAGCAGAAGTACGAGAATATCCTCCTTCTCTCCTACTATACATTTGTGTGCTAGATGGCACGCATTTAAAAATTCACATACCTTCCCTACTAACTCAGGGGTCCGTGCTCCCGAGAAGTTTGGCACCAACCGTGCCTCCTTTCCAATACTTTCATACGTTATGTCAGATTTTTCACCAATCTGTAGGTTAAACTACTCCCCACGATTTTCTGTCGACTGTTTTTCAGTAGTTTATAATGCAATCTGAAGAGAACAATCCAGTTGGTTTTCTAAAATAATGGGTTATAGAGACTAGGATGAAGTTCGAATTGTCCAGGATTGGGAATAAGAACATATTAAGGGTCAACAAGAGACGAGTAGCTAGCCAGAACTAATATTCTAACGGCGATGAGCTTTACCCCTGCATCACTATGGATGTTGTAAAGTTATCTTGAGATCTAGATGCCTAAAAATGGTTTTCGAGGAGCCGAACCGTTTCATGCTAAAAAAGTCGGGTAGTTGCTCACCGAGATAGGTAACCAGGCAGAGTATAACTCCACGTATTCTCAAGGCGGTTTCCACCGTTCACCAAGAGCACGATCAGCTGTAGCGAGAGCTGCGTTTACTCGAAACAAATATTTAGTCGACTTTCGTATTATTGAAACCCTTCGCCATTCTCATATCATTCGGGCTCCACGTTGGGTGCCATTTGTTATTTGTTGTACGCCCAACTCTAAGAGTTGGATTGGGTGGTGGTGTAAAAAAATTAAAATGTCCTAGAGTGATGGCTCCGATACGTAAACCAGAACCTCTAGAATATCCGGGAGTAACAGGGCATGCTTGCAGGTTAGTATTGTGGGATTGTAGGAGGGTTCTTTAGCATACGTGTATCACTAAAAAAATTCATCCCAGGTTTATTTCAGTGGAATAGGATGCTGGCTAGGATATGGAAAGATCAACATAAAATGGAAAACAGCAATTCGGTAAAGCAAAAAAATGAATGACCAAGATTGAGTAGAGAGAGTCATTTCGAAAGGAGTGTCATTGCTCCTTTTTAGCCATCCCCAAATTCGCCCTTGTCACTTCGTCGGCCCGTTTTTATGTTGGAAGAAGCATTTACGTACGACGACTTACCATTATAGGTTCAGTTCATGGTGATGCGAGTATAAGGACGATAGTTATTCAGGATCGGATGAGGGAGTGAAACAAAACTAGCTAAGTCTTGTTGAATTATAATTCATTCTCCAAAATTTATTTCACGCAAACGTTTTAAATAAAAATGGTGTTAAAATTTAATGATTTTACAAACAAGTTTTTATTTTTATTTTTATATCCTATATGTCTAACTTTGTTTTCTGCTTGGATAAATTTGTCTGTAAATGATGTTATTAAAAAAAAATTAAATCATTTTTCTTTTAAAAAAATTTTAGGCCAGGTTAGCTTTGAAGAGTAGTATAGACTACTCTTTAAAGTCATTAGTTACTGATTCATACAATCACAAAAAAATTAAATCTTTACTTATTGATTCATGCAATCACACAATTTAAAAATTATTGTAAAAAAATCAAATACAATTATATGGTCTCTATATTTTCCGTTTTATTTTGATTTTTTTCTCTTTTTTATATCATTAACACTGTTAATTTTGTATTTCTATTTAAATTTGCGAAACAAAACCAAATAAAATTAGAATGCTCATAACGAAGCAATCCCGTTTTCCTCCTTTCTCGTTAATCAAAATGAATAATGCAATTGATTTTATATTATACTTCCAACTAATTTGATTTTGTTTTCATTTTTCAATATTCCATAAATTTGAATTCATCGCATTTTGTAATTAAAAATTTATCTTTGAATAAGAATGATCTTATTAATATTTGTGTAAGGATTTCTTTAACTATTTATTAAAGAAAACATATATACAAAAAATGATAATTATCATTATCATATCATTATATATAATTATTTTCTTTTTCTATTTTCGTTATATAACAATATACTATTGTATATAATTATTTTCTTTTACTACTTTTGTTACATAATGTCAAATTGTATTTTTGAATATAATATATTTAAAAATTATTTTACAAGTGGCAATGTGTTTTTTTATATTATATATTTAATATGCCTAATAGACTTTTTATTTTGTTATTGACTTTATTAAAGTCTATTTACGAGTATTATATTCTACTACTTACAAAACATAAAATAAATGAAAATTTAAGATTAAATTTTTCAATTATTTTTTAGTAAAGATAAGATGCAGGTTTTTATTGTTATATAGGTATACTCGTCTGTATTCAATTTGATACCGTTTTCATTATGTGTTATATAAGTTAATAAATCTTTAGAATCTCTTATGAAGAAAAAACATTAAATGTTGAGGATTCCAAAATATTTATTATTTGTTTAATTATTAATCTTAACTTTAACTTAGGACTATGAGCTACAACTAACTTTTGAAGACTGCCTTTTATTAATTTTATAATGTTATGAAAGCTACCTGCACCATGCACCAGACGCAACGTCAGCATGTGAACCGAGTAAATTCTAAGTTCTCTACGGTAATATGAGAATCGCAGGAATGTAGAGAATATTTTGGAGTAATTTTGTGGAATATGATGACGTGAATTTTTGTGTGGGAACATAAATTAACTCTTCCACCTTTAAATGCAAATGTCCTCATTTGATCAAACCTCGTAGAATTTCGTCCTTTGTGGCTGTTGCTGTTTATGCCCCACTGTAAGTTTAGGGGTTGCGCCGAGACTCAAATCCTCTGCACGAAATTCTTTTAATTCAACTTCGATGGGAGCTTCTAAAACCGTTTGGTTGACGATGGTCGGTCTCCCTGATCCACAACTTTTTATTATAGTTCTTGTAACGATAATCAATAGGCCAATTGTAATTAAGGTGACAAAGCTGTAATTAACCGCTAGATGGAGCACTCCTTCTGTTTGCATTTTATCGATCCGATCGGTGTTATTGATATGGATTTCTTTCATCATCTCTAAAGATAGAAGTTCATGATATTGCTTTTCTTCCGTAGATGGCTGGAGAATAGCGGGTAGTATTTGATGCAATGATGCCTCTTTTGATTTGAAGGACATTTCTTCTATGGTAATGGTGGTGTTATGAAATTTGATGAGAAACGTTCCATTGAGGTAGCGAAGAACGTTGTCGATGCGTACGTTTCCATTAAACTGATTTAATAAAATGATTCCCTGCGATATTTCTTCTACTGATGGAATGTGCTGATTGTTCCCTATGTTGCATGATGAATTCAAACTTTTGATGAGGTTTGGGATGCAGGTAGCGTTTTTTAAGTTGATAATATTATTTTGATTACAAATTGATAATTCATTGAATGATTTACAGTCATTTTTAATACCATACATTTTTTTATTGTTTCTTAAAATCTCTTTATATGCAATTTTGTTTACAATATGTTTTCTTTTTACGGGTTTAATTAACAATTTTTCGAATGTTTCATTTGTTGTCATAGGAATGTAAATTATGTAAAAAAGGCAACAGTCATTAGTAATTACTTTAATTTCGGCAAAATCTAACGCTTCTACAGGCGTTGCATATGGAAGTTTTTCTTTATCTAAAATATCGGTAGTAAATTTAATTTCTGAACTAGAAAGTATCATTGAATTGATTGTTCCTATTTTGGCCCAATGTATTGCATATCTTATATTAACTAATTCTTCCTTTAATAATTTTAATTTATATTGAATATTGAATGCTAAGTGATCTTTTAATCCCTTAGTGTCTTTAACTAGTTCTAAAAGATTATTTGTTATGCTTGTTAAATTATTTATTCTTTCATTGTGAAGCTGATTTATAATTACTTGTCTATTGTTATTTTCAAGGACATTATTTATTTTATCTTTGATAATTTCAAAATCGTCGTGATCAGGGCTACCTGCTATCCATTTCCAAGCAGTTCCGATTATGTTAACAGATCGTTTAGGTCTACGTGGTTTTAAATTTTGCAATAATTCTTTAATTTGAGAGGTTTCGTATTTAAGGTAGTTATAGAGAGGGTATGATCTGTTGAGTTGATTTTCTATAAGTGAATCTATCATTGACGTTAAATTTTGGTATTTGATTAGATCAATAATGTGAATGAGTTTGAAATTGCCGTCCTGTATTTTTGCTGTTCCCGTCCCTATCAGAATCACTTGTGAGTGAGAATAATCAAGGATTTGTGCATCGCCCGATGTAGTACGAAGTGCGCACCTGAAACAAAAGAAGGTCTTTTTCAATTTCTGATATTACTTTTGTGGATTGTTTTCCCTGATTCAGTTACAACTACAGTATTCTGATTTAATTTTACTATTTCCTTTTTGTATCTGACAGTTAACTTAGAACCTAATCTTTTATTATGTTTAACATAAATTATCTCTCCTGGGTGATACATTTTTATTGCTTGTCTATTTTTGTTGTGAAATTCCATATCCTTTTTCTGTTTTTCTTTAATTTTTTCTATATTACTCAGGCGTGTTCTTTCAAAACCCTCGGGTGTAATATTAGGGGCTCTACCAAAAAATAGCTCGATTGGTTTTTTACCAGTGGTTGAGTGAATTGTAAAATTGTACTCGTTAACAGATCTTTCCAATAGTTCTTCAAAATTACGTGCCACGCCATCTGTTTTCAGGCATCTCATAATTTCGGTTAAGGTTGAAAGAAACCGTTCGATCTGACCGTTAACCTCGCTTTTGTATGGAGGTACAGTGTAAATAGTGATTTTTAGTTCGTTTTCCATCATTGATTTGATTGATGCGGAGTTTAATGATTTTTCGTTATCAATAACCACAAATTTTGGAATTGCGAAGAAAAAAAGTAAATCCCTTAACGGCCGTCTAATATCTTCTATGGATCTTGAGTTGATAATTGCAGCTCTAGCAAGTTTTGTAAACTTATCAATTAGTGTTAAAACTAAATTACCCTCGGTAGAATAAATGTCTATGTGAACTGTGTGATCTGGATAACTTGGCATTGGGGTCGGAATAAGAACTTGATTGTTTGGGTGCCTATCATATTTGTTTTCTTTGCAAACCGTGCATTGTTTAATCAGTTGTTTGATTTTTTTATGCATTTTGGGGAAATAATACTTTTCACTAAGTTGGAGTTGATTTTCTTGCGCATTTCGGTGTGCTCTTTGATGGCAGTTCAATATTTTTTCTTCTTGTTCGCTCTCATTTGGTATGTCTTGCACCATAGTTTGAGTGTAACGAATTCTATAACTTTTAAAATGGTTCGGGTAAAAATTTTGAATTGTCCCCATAATTGATTCATGAGTCAGTAAACCGTTGATAATATCTGGGTTGAGGTAGGTTTTAAAAATTCTAATCAAATCTGATTCTGAATACTGTGGTTGACTTATAATGTGTCTGGTATAGTTTGGGAAAGGATTTTCTAATTTGTAAGAATTTTCAGTAGTAACTTTAAGTATTAGTTGGTTTCGGAACCCATTAATTGGAGTTTCTATAGCGGGTATTAAATTTTGTGAAGAACTATCACTACTGTGTTGAGTTGAAGTCATTGAATTAATTTGTGTTTTTGGAGGCGGTCTTGACAATGAATCAGCCACGACGTTAGCTTTGCCAGGCTTGTATTTTAGCTCGTAATTATATTCTTCAAGGATGGCTTTCCAACGCTTCATCTTACTGTTGGTGTTTTTATTACTCAACGCGAAAGTTAAAGGTTGGTGGTCAGTGAATATGAGTACTTTACGAGATCCATAAAGGAAATTTCTTAGAGTGTTTAAAGCCCAAATTATGGCAAGCATTTCTTTTTCATTGGTTGCGTATGATTCTTCGGTTTTACTGAGTGTCCTCGATAAGAATGTTATTGGTCTGTCATTCTGCGACAGCACAGCGCCTATGGCGTAATCGGAGGCATCTGTGGTAAGCTTGAATTGGTTCTCAAATTTTGGGTAAGACAAAAGTACATCCTCAGAAACTAAGGAATTTTTAATTTTATCAAAGGCTTCTAGAGCTTTCGCATTCATTTCAATGATTTTGTTTTTTGACGCGTTTTTTGACACATGGCCATCTTCCCCTCTTAAAAGGGATGTCAAGGGTTTTGCCAATTTAGCGTAATCGCGAATGAAGCGTCGGTAATAGCCTGACATTCCAAGAAAAGATCGAAGATCTTTAAGAGTTTTGGGTGATGGTAGGTTGGATATTGCTTGAACTTTTGTTTTATTTGCTTTTACTCCTTCCCTAGAGACAACGAATCCTAAAAATTCAACTTCGGTTTTAAAAAATTCACTCTTATCAAGTTGGACCTTCATATTAGCGTTCTCTAACGTTTTAAATATTTTTTCTAGATTTTCTAAATGTTCTGACTCGCTTTTACCAAAGATAATGATATCGTCGATGTGGACGTAGCATCTTTTACCAATATGTTCGCGTAAAATATCGTCGAGTGTCCTTTGAAAAATTGAGGGCGCGTTTTTTAAACCGAATGGGAGACGCAAAAATTCGTATTTACCGTTGTTAACAGAAAAAGCAGTTTTTTCGATGTCTGATGGTTTTAATGGAATTTGGTGAAAACCGCTCTCAAGGTCAATTATTGTGAACCACTTGTTTTCCCCTAAATTTGCTAAAACTTCATTAATTTCGGGAATGGGATATCGATCGGGTATAGTAACCGCATTAAGTTTCCTATAGTCTATCACCATTCTAAATTTTTTTTCACTTGAAGCATCTGGTTTTTTTGGTACAACCCAAACAGGTGAATTGTATGGTGATTTTGACGGTCGGATGATATCATCATTTAATAACTCTTGAAGTTGTTTTTCGACTTCGTTTTTGAGACAAATAGGGTAAGGATATGATCTTGAATAAATTGGTTCGTTTGTTGTTGTTCTAATTTCCCCCTTTACTGTTGATGTGTAGGTTAGTTTTTCCTCGGGGTCCGCGAATAACTTAGGACACTTTTGGATTATGTTATTTAGATGTATTTTTTGAGTGTTACTCATGTGAATGTCTCTAATTTTAATTGTGTTTACTGAATTTGAGATTTGTTGTTTTAGTGGTACCATAAAATCTGAGAAAATGGTCATATAATTTTCGTCGGTGTGAATTACTGCTCCTAGTTCTTTCAAACTATCGTTACCAATAATTCCATCAAACGAGTTGTGTTGGCAAAATAAAAAATTTGAGTTTTTGTGGTACAAAGTTGAAGAGGTTTACTAAAGAATGATGGGTAATTAAAGTTTTACCGCCAACTGAAGTAGCGTAGAAAGGTTTGATATTTTTAATTGGATTTCTAATGTATCGTTTTTTAATATAATTTTTATTTGATCCTGTATCTATTAAAAATTTAAGTGTTTCGCCGCTCCTCGCCAAATATTCGATGTAGGGAAGCGAAGAGCAGTTTAGTCTAAAAAATGAATTTCATCAGAATTTTCAAAGGAATTTTCTATTGTTGGATCTTCTTCGACTTGGTTATTCTGAAAATCAAGTTCAGCGTGATCGTTAGATTGATCAAAGTTTTCTACGTATTCGTTGGTTTGCTGATCCTGATTCTCATTTTCGAGTCCTTCATTTACTTCGTTTTGTTCAGAAAAATATATTTTTTGGAATTTATTTGGTTGAGCGATTTGATGAGAGGGTTGTCTTTTATGTAGAAATTGTGGTCTATTTTGATAGTTAACATTTCGTGAGTGAATGGAACGATCGACGTCCATTGGCTCTGGTCTTGGATTAGGCTGAAATCTGTTTTGATATTGGTTAAATTGTGGCTGAAAATTTATATTTTGTTGTGCTTGGAATTGATTCCCAAAAACAAAATTTGGTCTCTGTGGTTGAGGATTGTGAAATAGACTAGGGTAAAAGTTTTGTCTAGGCATCTGATTTGCATAAGAAAAGTTTCTTTTCGGAGGAATTAAAGGAGCTACTGGGTGGTAATCACAAATATTCGGTGGTCTATTCTGTGGGTGAATTCCATGACTGTGCTGAATACGAAAATCGACATTCTGGAGTTTTAAGCACAAATGGAGAGCCTCAGGTAAATCGTGTGGCTCCCTAACGCTCAAAAGTCGAGGTAAATCCCCCCTCAGCCCTCTTATAAACGTGTCCAATGCTTTGTCGCGATAAGCTTGTGTCATGATATTCAACGAATCTTTTGACATATCCATTGAAGAAAGTTTATTTAATATTAAAGACAAATGTTGATAAACATTCTGGTAAAATTCTGGTATTGTTAAATTTTTTTGAACGATTGTGGTCATTTGATATTCAAGAGTACCTAGATCTCTCTTATCTGCATAATGCAAATTGAGGCACTTTGAAATTTTTTCCCAATTCAATGGAGTGTTATAAGATTCTAAAGTAATATCCGCGTTGCCAATAATTTTGTTTCTAATCACACTTAAAATACCGTAGTATTTTGTCGTTCCCTTCAAGTGCTCGTAAATTTTAAGAATTCCCTCGACACTCTTTTTCAAAGAACCATACTGACCAGGTTCTCCCGAAAAATCTCTTAAACTTTTTACAACATCTGGGATTTTATCCATACCCACTAAATTTTGATCCTGATTAATATTTATTGCTTCGTCTGCATCATTTGCAGATGCACCAGTATTAGCGCTAGTCAACATAATTTCTGAAATTACTGTTTTTAATTCGAAAAGATCGAATTTATTATTTGTGGAACTTGTGCTTGGTCGAGCTTTAGTAGTATCATTTGAAAGTTTGCCTGGCTGAAGTAATCCAGTATTGGCCTCCATATTAACAAGTCAGATAAAATCACAATGAACGATATCAAAAACAAAAAAAATTCTAACTAGATTTCAATATTCGAAATTTCAAAATTTCAAAATTTTACCAAAAAAAAAATTTTAGATTTAGTTAATATTGGTTAATTAACATAAAAATATTATTCTCAATATTGTGTCTTAACACACAAATTTTGAATTTAAAATAAACCAAAAAATTTTATTCTTTTAGACTAATCTAGTATTATTATTATTGATAGGGAAATCTATTATTTATTTATTTATTTTTTTCAAAAGTATTTATTTTTATTTTGCTCTACTTTATTAATTTATTTATTAAAGATAGTTTTAAATTTTTATTATATTATTTTCTATTTATTTCTAGTTTTAAAATTTTATTTTTCTTTATTTATTTATTTAATGCAAATAATTTTAAATTTTATTTGTTTTTATTTAAATCTCACAATACTTTAAAACTAATTAAATGACTTACAATAATAATAGAAAATGATAAAGAATCATTTTATTCTTTTTCTCGGGATGGGGCCACTTGTGGTATTTTCGACGACAAATCAGGCGGCTGTTGATGAACTATTCCCACTGGATTGATCTGCAACTCCGTTTTATCCTCCTGGTTAAGGTTTACTCCGGGGCCTCTTTTCCTGACTTTAACGTTGTACGAAGTTCAAAGGATTTTATCCCTTTTAATTGCCACACTTTAATTCGCGAACGCAAGTGATTGTGTTTTTTTTTTTTTTTTTTTTTTTTTTTTTTTTTTTTTTTTTTTGATGATTGGTTACACCAAATTTTACACTTGAAATTGGTGTTTTGAACTTTTTATTATATTAGAGTTCGCGATGATAATTTTATGCTTGGTTACATAGAAATTATTTTTCTAATTAAGACATTAATGTAGTTTGCACTTAGTTATTTGTTGAAATCCGTTTACGGAAGGAAAATTTGTCGTTCTCCTGGTTGCTGGATTGCATGATCGTAGCCCGTTTTGTCTTCCTTTTAGTTTGCGAAATTGATTTAGTTTAATGGGCATTACTTTAGGTATAATCACAATTGCTTACGAAAAAATTACTACACTGTTGTTGTTTTTTTCCCCTTAATAATTTTTCAATTATTTTTTAGTAAAGATAAGATGCAGGTTTTTATTGTTATATAGGTATACTCGTCTGTATTCAATTTGATACCGTTTTCATTATGTGTTATATAGTAATAAATAATTTTTGTTCATAAACATTAACTTTAAACTGTGATAATTTCTTAGAAATTAGTCCATTAAATTCACTTTAATTTAATTTTAATCTATATATTTATAAATTGTATTATAAGTTATAATAATTGTAGTTCAAAAATAAATACTTATTGATGGGAGTATTTTGCTATTTTTCTTTAACTTTATTTCTTTCCTTTTAATGCTTTTTTTATACGCATTTATCCCGATAGCCGTTTCATTTTTCGAAAACTTTATATTATTCAAAATATTCTTTATACAGAGATATTATATTGTTTTTCTAATTAAGACATTAATGTGGTTTGCACTTAGTTATTTGTTGAAATCCGTTAACGGAAGGAAAATTTGTCGTTCTCCTGGTTACTGGATTACTTTAGGTATAATCACAATTGCTTACGAAAAAATTACTACACTGTTGTTGTTTTTTTTTCCCTTAACTTTTTATCTGCTTCTGTTCAATTAATGAACTTTTTTTTTTCTTTATTCATATTTTAATTATTTTTCAACTGACTTATCTCTTGAAAATACATTGATAAAATTTTAAAATGATGTAGTTTTTCGTATAATTACAGCGAATTTAAAACTTCGAATCTTCTTTCAATTACACGAACAAGGAAAAACTATATTACAATTCATTTAAACATAAAAATAAGAAAATTTCTATTATTATTCTGTTATATTATAAGCAATTTTGTTTATAAGCGTATTTAATTTATTTGTTTTTTTTTTCGTTTTTCTGTTGCACTCGTATAACGTCTGCAACCATCTAACGTCCGCATCGAAAGTCTAATGTTCAACTAGAACAAGACCACATTACTCAAAGACCACATATTATCCCGACTTTCTCATTTCAATCTCCAGCCGCCAAACAGGTCTTAACAAGACCACCTATTCTAGAATATTACGGCTGCATGTAATTTCACCTCATCTTTCGTTAATGATTAAAAATTAGAAGTAAAAGTATCTGAAAATGTTTGATATCAGTATAAGATAAGATGATTGTTAAATATATAACATAAATCAATAATGGTCACAAAGAAGTTTGCTTATAAAAATCAAAAAAATTCTGACTGTTATATTGTATTTTTCAAAATAATTTCAAAATCAGTTTTAAATTCTATTTGCTTTTTTTTTTTACTTTTATTAAAATTGCGTTTATTAATATCATATACTTATTCTTAAGGTTAATCTATTACATTTTTTTGGGGATAATGTAGTGTTCTAATGTTTTACACATACTAATCCGGAACAATTTTTCAGCATATCAAAAGCAACCAATTTTTCAGCAGTAAATTTTTCCAAAAAATACAATACATTTCATTTTTACTTCATTTTTTACCATTTTATCATACGCAACCATGATATAAATCATTATGACAGTCAAATTAAAAATTCCTTCAGTCTTAGGGCAAAAATAAAACCAAAACATTTACTTTAGTAAGTGCTTTGATAAAAACAAGTTAAGTTAATGAGATAATTACTTAGCAATGTAGTATAACAGTTCATAAACTATCCAGATTACCAAAAGGTAATCTTATAACAATTATTGTAACATGGCAAGGATAATTACAGCCTGCTTTGTAAAAGTAATACAAAAATATATAGTTAAAACTAGTTGTACAATTATATAACAGTGTCAGGTATGAATTGAATTCATACCAATTTAATAAAAAAAATAAAAAATAAGTATAATAATAAGAACTATCCACACGTCTAATACTGTTTAGGAGTATAACAGTTTACAATGTTGATATATAAATTTACTGTGCTGCTATTAATTATGTGTATATCCAAACACCGATAATCATAAAATAATTTCCCTTTTGAAGGAAAATTTCGGTATATGTCGACAACAATCTCAGGTTCCACAGCAGTCAGGTCAACAACCAAGCCTCCAAGGTGGTCCAGCTGGAACCTCCAAAGCCATCAATATTGTAACTCCAAAGCCATCAATAGAAGATAGTAGCCGATCAGTGAGGCAAATGAGCAACCCGTCAACTTTTCATCAGCCAAAAGAAGCCACCACTATCTTCTATTATTCCTCATATTATTATAAAAACTACTTTTATAGAATAAAGGATCAGTTCCCAAAAATAGAGGATCATTCAGTTCTAAATTTGCCACACAGAACGGGGATAGATAATAATCACTGATTGAAGAACTTGCTCCAAAAACCGAGTATAATTCATTCATAATTCCATTGGGATGAACATCCAATTTATCGATATTCTTTTTCATTTGGTTGCGCATGTAATTCAGAATAGGAACGACCCCCGCTTTATCATAAAGAACTCTATTCGAATAATATTTATTTATTTGAAAATAATTTTTTTATGTGCGTGGGAAGATAGTTCCATTTTCGATTTTTGCGTGCAATTTTTGTACCGCAATTTTCAACGCTCACCTGGAATACTTTGTTGAATTTATCAATAAATACATCAATTTCCTCATTTTCAAGATTAACAACTTTACTGTGAAACGAATTCGTTAGTTGATTATCAAAATCCCTAATCAATTCCTTCCAATTTGTTTTATCAAATGAAAGGTGTGAATTTAGTTCACACAACTCCATCCATTTATCAACCACCGGTATTTCAATAATAATCGCCGCATGATCCGAAAAAGTCATTGCAGTTTGACACTTTGAGTTAGAGTTAATAGACTTAGAGATAAAGAAATGATCAAGAAAAGATAAATATACAGGAAGAGTAGGAGCCTCTGGCGGTATAATTTTATAACTGCTCAGGTTATTATAAACCACTTAAAAATAGTGTTACCATTAAGGTTTGTCACAGAGTCACCCCACTCCGTATTTCGGGCATTCAAATTCCCACCACCAATGAACAAATCAAAATCTTCTGCCAAATCACTAATGATTTTTAAATCATTTTCCATAACCGATACCCTCTCGTTCCCTTTAAAATAAATGCTCGCGACAAATATCTTTTCAATGTCATTATTCTTCAATATGTTAAAAGTAATAAAAGTACAGGGACTGACCAAACCGTTCACATGAATTTGTGTGCATTTAATTTCTTCGTTTATAATTATGGCAGTTCCTTGAGCATTGTTGTTCCTGAAATTTACATGATAGTCAATGGCCAGGTTATGACAATCCTTCAAGTGTGTTTCGGAAATTAAATACACATCAGCTGGATTACTTTTTATGAAATTATTCAGTTGAGCTCGTCTATTGAGAGAAATAATCTAATTAGTATTCAGAGCAATAACTTTGATATTAGACAATTTTTTAGAACAGTCCCTCATTGATGAATTTCATACTAAATTTTAAATAAGCTACTCTTTTTTCTTGCATCGTACCTAATTCATTGATTTCCTTAATTATAATAGAAATTTCATCCATTAAACTCCCAAAATCCATTCCAAAAAGCAAGTTAGAAAGTCCCAAAAACTCCTCTATTACATTATTATTTTTTTTGTTAGTAACCTGTTTATTAACTGAGTTAAAAGCCCTACTGTTACCAGCCACAACATTGGCATACGAATTGCCATTTTGAACTTTACTATTATTTTTTATATTTAGGTTATAGTGAACCTCCTGATTCGTATTATGATTTCTAACTCACCTTTCATCCGCCTCTTTTGCAATTCGAGATCTGAGATTTTCCCTATACGACTTGAATTTGGGGCACCCCCTGTAGCTCACCGGATGTCCATATTCCTTACAGTTTGAAATTTTAAGTCTTTTTGTTCCTTAACTAAGCACTCCCCCTTCTCGTGTGATTCACCACACTTCACACATTTGATACTAAATGAGCAATTTTTGACCACATGTCCAAAACCTTGACAGCGGAAACACTGCGAAATCTCTTCACACTTAATCTTCTCAAAAGTGACCACCTGATTACACAAGTATTTAACTTTAGAGACTGGTGCAATGTCAACTTCATTATCCGCATTAATAATAAATAGACTAAGCACTAAATTATTGGTTTTCGACCGCGACGTATGAAAACGTCTCACCTTCAGGTTTAACTTAGGGAATAATTCCAATAATTCTTCCTCCATCATCTCTGGCGAAAAGGAAGAATCAATTCCCCTGACCAAAATCGCTTTTTCCTAAGTGACTTTGGGGTTTGAGTGTGTGCGTGAATACCAACCTCCCTCAATCTATTCATAATTGTCAGGTGCTCATTCACCCCACAAACCTGAAACCCGGTCCTTCCTCCACCCATGTTCTTAATCCTGAAAGCCAGCTTCGGAAACTGCTTCTTTAACACCGAATTCAAATTTTTAACATCCATGTCTTGCACTATAGGAGGACAGAATTCAATTTTGCTGCCGACCCTTCCAGCCGGACCAGCCTCGGTTTGCCTGGTTGACACCCCCGCTGCGCATCCGGCCTGCTCCTGTGCACAAGAAATATTAGGAGAATCATTATTATTACAAGAATTTTCAATCGTTACATTGTTAAAAATATCAAATCTATTGACACTGTTATTGCCCTCGACATTAACAATGTTATTATTTACATCACTACTCTTTTTTTAAGGCATTTTTCCTTCGCACTTCCATCCATTCCTGTCCAGTTCCATCATTGGTCAGCATACCCCCAACATTCACCGATTCACCCATTTGCCTACTACTACCGCTAGCGATGTTGTTGTTACCATTCCCATACTCGTACACAGCACTACTACTACCGCTCACACAACCATCTACTCTAGTACTGCAATTCGCCGCTTTCGATTCCCCACAATTTACACTTTCACAGTTCGGAATATTGCTGTGTTCCATCAATCCGCCGGTATCGGTATCGGAATTCTGTTTTCCAAACTCAGATCTCTCACTCATTTTGTTTTGTTTTGTTTTGTTTTGTTTTTACTCGTGTTTTTCGCACTCACACTATCAGCAACCATGTTTGTATGTATTGCACTGGTGACATTTCCATAAACCACCGGCAATGAATTACACTCAATTTCACTTTTTTTTAACACTGAATTTTCTTCACAGTTATTACGAATTTCTTTAGGATTGAGTTTAGCCGATAAATTCGGAGACAGTTTTGAGTTTATTTTCACTTCAGCAATTCCAACACCATTGCTGTTTTCAACATTTACACGCTGCCCTTTCAGCCTCTCTTTCTCTTATTAATTCTTTCGTATCAAACTCTAATACTCCTTTTTCTATTTCTTTTTGTCTGTTGAGGGAGCTCCCCCCATCCTCACCGAACCACTCTTCTCACTTTCTTTTGTTCGCTTCAATTTTTTTCCAATTCACTATGACTCCAGAAAAAACCTTAAAATGTCCGCAGAATTCAAGAAAAATACTATTAAGATTCACTGTGTTCGTACAGTATAATTTTTTATTAATTCCACAATAAGATTTTAGCCAAAAAATACTGAAATTTAAAATATTAGCCAGAGCGAGTCTCAAATACGTCCGTCTACCGCGGTTCAATGTTTACCATTCTCAATTCTATTTGTATAGTGTACACAACAAAGGTACTTATTAATTATGTGAATTTTTTGTTTGTTTACATGATTGCTGATTATTTAGTTTTTTTGTCTTGCTTGTTTGCCCGTATCTATTTCTCTGGGATGTTTCCGTTTCCTTGCATGATTTATTTATATGTGTTCTATTCTCGTGCATGATTTTTTTTTTCTTTTTTCTTTCTCTTTGCCTTTTTTGTATGAAATAAATGGTTTAAAAGATTAAAAACATTAAATAAAGAAATTAGTTACGGGACTATGCCACTGCATGTAATAAATTTAAAAATGAGAGAAATAAATTGCTAGTGGCACTATCCCAGTGCGTGTCATAAATTTAAAATGAAATAACGGAAAAATTATGACTCCGTCAAGCTATGAATAAATTTAAAATTGAAAAGAAAAAAAATGAAATGGATTACGGGATTGCTCGGATTAGTTAAACAGATTTTGAAAAAGTTAAAAAAGAGAATAAAGAATACAATAGCAGTATTGTTAACAACCGTTATTTTCAATTAAAAAAAAAAAGCAATTATTATTTTTATTTTGTTCACTAAGTATTCACTTTTTATTTTTTTATTTACTTATTCACTATTCATTTTTTTAATTTTATTTCTATTAACAGTTTATTATCTTTTAACTGTTTTATTTAAAAATACTTATTTTAATTAACGTCAAAGAAGAACTAACCTAACTTACAAATAGAAATGAAATAAGTAAATTTATCAATTCACACATAAGTTGTCTCATAAAATTAATATACTGCAGTGCGCTAATGCATTGCGGTATACACTGTATGTACACTACACACTAAAGTATATACAGTCGGCATACTACATTACTAGCTCTAAAAACTGACGGAGTCATGGTGACAGATTGAAACTTACTTTTTTTCAACTAATAATATTTAAATGAGCAGATTTGAATGTCTATCGAAAAGTTTTTAATAATTTTTCCGACTTGAATTGAAGATGTTTTAATACCTCTTTTAATTGCCTTATGTGGTCCCTAGTAAGGTGGTATTAGAGATGCAATATGCCTATCTATTCTTAAAAAAGACGTACGAGCAGTTTTTAAGTTCCGTCGGTATAAACTATATTACCCTTGGGAACGTGTCCCTAAGTTGATGCAGTGTGGTACCTGCTGGTACTAGAGTTAATAGAGATATTAAAAAGCGCCTGGGATACATAATGTTTGACCGTATACTAGCTCTAAGTCTTCTTTAACTGAAGTTCTAAAACCTAATAACAATAATGGAAGTCTATCTGACCAATTGTTAATACGAAAGAGTGACTTGTGCAGATTTTAATTGCCCGTGGAATCTTTCAGACAAACCATTACTTTGTGGATGAGACGTAGTTCTTATTCTTTGTGTTCCAATGGCCCTAGTAATAAAGTTAAATAATTTTGATTCAATGGGACTACCCTGATCCGTTGTGATGGAAAGTGGTAGCCAAATCAACAAACAACATGTTCTACAAAATCATTGGCAATAGTTTGAGCAGTACAATTTTTAATTGGAATCGCCTTGGGTCAGCTACTGTAACAATCTAAAATGGTTAAAATGTATGTAAAACTATCTGATACGGGTAAATGCCCAACCACATCCACATGCAAATTAGATTTCATGTAAATTGATACCTTATTTCTCTAGCAAATGAGACACTGTTT
This sequence comes from Atherix ibis, assembly GCA_958298945.1. Taxonomy (NCBI): domain Eukaryota; kingdom Metazoa; phylum Arthropoda; class Insecta; order Diptera; family Athericidae; genus Atherix; species Atherix ibis. Next base: position 36,470 of record CATQJD010000122.1, read on the forward strand.
TGCCCAATCATTTATATGAGTGTTCATGTATGGCCAATAATATCTTGCAGCTGTAAGTTTTCGTGTAGCCCTTATCCCCGGGTGGGAGAGATTATGTAAATTTTCAACGATATGTTACTGGTTGTACCTTCGGTTTTTGGCGAACCCGCGTACCTGAGCTGGCTTAGCGGTGCCTAGGAGTTTACAAGATTCCTTACCGTAGCTCTATGAGCGGAGTACAAACCAAAGTACTCTTAAAACAAAAATGGGTACCACGGAGATCGGGAGCCCCACAGTAGAATATACTGTGCCCGATCGAGGTGAGGCGTCATTTGGCAGCAACGTGGTGGTTGTGGTTAATACCCATGTCGCGGGTACGGTCTTCTGATCGCAGGTGTGAGGTAACTGGCAAATTTAGCAATGCATTGCACTTATCTCGGGCACTGTCACTGCTTATGATAGTAGAGGTTTAGATAGTCCTCGCCACCAGCAGGTGGAGAGTCAGCTTGTAACTGATTCTATCTGTTAACTGCCAGTAATGGCGGTGCGTTGATTGAGCGTATCTCGATTCCTATAGTCGTAGGCGACTCGTGGTCTTGGGGTTTGGACAACTAGGTCACGTTAAATAACAATTTCTCACTGGTCACATGCCATTTATGTCAGAATTGCATCAAATTTGAAATTAGAGAAAATCAATTTAAAATTTTGGTTGCAATTATTTTAATTAATGGGTGTATATATTTATTCTCGTGCTGCAGAGCAGCTAACTGTTGCGGGTCAAAATACATGTTATCATTGATAGACTCAACATTACCGTCGAAAATACGTCATAAAGCACCAGTTACTATGTCGATACTGCCAAGAATATACTGTATATCAGTAGTAAACTGAGAAATTAAGTTAAAATATCTAAGTTGTCGTGAAAATAAAGCTAATATCAACGGCTTATTTCTTGGTTTTAGAAAATAAAGATGGTATCAACGGCTTATGGTCTGCAAAAGTCGTACAGGAACCGCCTTCAAACCAATGACGAAAGTGTTTAATAGAATCATTAATAGCCACCAGCTCCCTGTCAAAGGTAGAATAATTAATTTGAGAATACAAAGCAGATGGTTGTGCAAGATTATTATTGACTTATTGGTTTAGTACGGCTCAAATAGTGGAGTTACATGCACCCGTAGTGATGCTGTATTTTGCAGCTGAACTAGTCTATGCTAAATAAGTAGCACAAATCAGAAGTTGTTTGACTTTTTTGAAGGCTTATGTACTGTACTCGTTCCAAAGAAATTTATTTTCTTACCACGTGAATATACTATTAGCTTATGAAATTGTATCATACACATATTTGAAGCTAAGTTTGGTAACAACCGATGATAAAAATTATTCATTCCTAAAAAACTTTGTAGAGAATTAACAATAAAAGGAATAGACGAATTGCTAACTGCTGATACTACATCCTTAGAATGCAGGAAAACTGAATTGAAGGAAACTGAGTTCCGGAACTCAAAACATGCATTTGCCGATTTTAATATTGTATTAACAATTTTCAAATGTTTGATGTGTTCCACTTCGCTTTTACCTGCAATCAATATGTTGTCGACATACGCGAAGACAAAATCCATACCACCGGAAATTTCAATTTCAAAGTGTTAGAATGTTTAATTTGGTAAAGGTATCGAAAAAAATAAACAACAAATAGCCAGTCCAACAACATCCGTCGTTAAAATATTAGTGCTTACTCGTTTAGATGTTATAGCGGAATTAAATTTAAAAGGTGCAATACATTTAGCTGCTTCATTACCAAAATTATTATGATACCGACATAACCCGTTAAAACATTGATGCTCAGGATTTATTTCGAATCCTCTCTCGATTTTGTTTATGCAAGTTATCTAGCTCGATTTTTAATGCACTTATTTCTCTGGTTAATTCTGTTAAAGTATTAACAAGATCTCCAGATGGATTTACACGATTTGGATTTCTCGTTAAACCAGATAATTTGTAGTTATAAACCTCACATATTATATCTGCAATATTAAGAAGCTCTGTGTTATTTTTATTATACTGTACGGTAATCGCAATTCGGACATCTATCACCCGTTTCCGTATCACGGATTAGCGGTTCTAATCGTTTCTCTTCACTACGGATATTGCTCTTTTAAGTGTATCATATTTGTCTTTCTCCACAGGATTTTTAAATATATCTACAATATTACAAATAACTTCCTGGGTCAGGACGCAAATCACATGTTGATATTTAATAATATTATTAAGGAAGGACAAGAGAGGGGTGATAATGAGCGCGTGTACACTTAGATGTGATTAGAATTTTAAAGATATACATAAATAACTTAAAATTATATTACAATATTTTTTTATAATTTAATTCAATTAAACTAATTCTTTTAGAATTTATCTTATAATTAAATACAGAATCGGTTGTTTTTTATTTTTTGTGTTTACTATTTCAAAATTTTAAAATATTTACCTTTCTTTTTGTATCTTGATGATATTACTGTTGTTGTTGATATTGTCGCTACTGATGTTAATGTAGCTGCTGTTATTTATGTTACTTTTATTTATATACCAAGTTACAAGTATATTCCAGATGCAAACACTGTTATTTTTTATTATAAAATCTAAAAAATTTCTTTCGAAAATAAATGTTTTTGTTTTTATATTATGTATATTTTTAAGAAAATAGTACAATTCATTTTTTTAAAGATCACTAATTTACAATTTATAATTACAAATATTTTTATATATTCTAATATTGTAATTACATCGAAAATACGCAGAAGTCCTCTATTGATTTTTTGCCGAATTTCGTTCTCACATCTTTCATTTTATTTAATCACCAATAAATCACTTCTTGCAAATGCACACATTTATATTTTAAGTAATTAAATTTAATTTAACCTTTCGTTTAAAACGTAAAAATTGCATTTTTTAGAATTTCTTTGATGTGAACTCGTCGAATGTTTAATACGAACTCTATCGGAATCACCAGTATAACGGTTGCGTTATCGTATGTTTTCCCCTCTCATGGATGAATGAAGGTCTTTGGGTGTCTTCATTTTCCCTCTAAATGGCTTTATTTATTTTAAAATAGCAAATTTGTACGCCTGTCCAATACACAGGGAATAATATGTCATATTCCCAATTACATATACTATGTTAATGCAGTTAAAGGAGAAATATAATAACCTACTTATAGCGCCTAAATAGTAGAGTGAGAATAGGATTACGGAAGAGTTTCATACATCCAGCTAGGAAATACAAGGAGCTGGTTGAAAAAACAGATTTTTACCATCGCCTAATTGTTCTGGGGGATAGAAATTACCATCTGAAAAAGTGAACCTGGTAACATCACTTTACCTCAGAGAAGATGATGCGGGATGAAGTTTTAACTCGATATAAATATTTAACACACAAAAAAGTTCTTTTAATAAAATTTTAAATTTATTATTTCTTTTAGTAAAAACTAAAACAAAACAGATAATAATTTTTATTTTCATTACTTTTTTTAAATAACTAATTTGTATTCTAACTATAATCAAAAAAATTGGCGTCATTCTCTTTTTTTGCATGAGAACATTTAGCCTTTACGTATATTTTTTTTAAACTGCTTCTATACATACTGTACATCAATTTTAAATAAAATAATTTGTAGCAAACGATTTTTGAGTCTGTTATAAATAAATGGTATAAATCATAAAAATGATGTAATAGAAATAAACTGAAAATAAATTTGATTGAATTTTTGTTTTAATATTAAATTAAAACCGGAGCGGTTGTGAATGATATATTAAAAATAAATTTTAGAGAATTTTTGTTATAATAGCATCTAAATTAAAAATTGTATGGAATTTTTAAATATTTAATTAAAACCGTAGCGGTGGGTAATGCTATGATTTTGGTTCCAGATTTCCGATTACATAACCAAGCAGGTTGCACTAAGGCTATTGAATCCAAACCCTCGAGTATTATTCAACGTGATCTAAATGTTCCATTCATTCGTAAACTGTATATCTCCCATTATAAAACATTCCATACGCGTCTCTCCTACTATCTAAATTCTTTATGAAGGCAACTGTTCAGGCCCCACCCTTCCATTATATACCCACCCATGTTCAGAACGGCGATGGCTGAGAGAGATTCTAAAACTATGAAATAGATCAACCTATTCTTAGGGAAACATTGACGGGGTGTTATGGTACTTATGAAAGTCTTATGAAATCCTTGGGTATTCGATGGAAAGAGAAAGGTATTATAATTTGGAACGAAGTTATGATAATCGTTAAGTTCCACAGGAATATCGCTAGTGACGACCACACCCAGAGAGCGCTTTACCCTGCTAGAAAAGCTTGTCATAGTTTTATGCGATGATTGCGGTCAGGGTCACACCCACAATAACCCAAAAAATTACATGTTGAAACATCTAGGGGAGAATGGAGACACCCAAATGTAAAAGGAGACACAAACAAAATTTAGTCAAAAAAAAAAACTAGGAAAAACTATTCAGGCAAAAGGGAGAGACTAGTAAATGAGGAGAAAGTTATAAAAATTGGAAAATATAATAAGCAAAATAAAAAAAAATTACACTGCCAAAGGAAACAAAAAAATTAAAAAGGGTGCAGCCGACCGTCGACATTAATGGGAGAGACTTGATGTTACCGCCCTCCCCTTTTCCTGAATAGTTTTTCTAGTTTTTTTTTGTAATTGTTTTTTCATCTCCTTTCATCCCGAATAATTTCGTAGTCTTCTTTTATCTATAGAGAAATACGTTCTCCTTATCGAAATCGACCATATTCCAGAATCGATTAAAAACTGTTTTGGCGGAGCTGATTTTGACTCCCAACTCTTACTATTATCACTCGCGAATGCCTAAAAAAGGTTCAGTGAACCATGAATACGGACAAAACCAAATTCTCTGAGAAATAAATTATTTGGGTTTTGCTACTTAGGAGAAAAAGGTAGAGACATACCCGATAAAGGTGTCTTCTGTAGTGAAATATCCTACTCCAAAGTCTATCCATCAAGTCCGAAAATTTATGGGAATGGCCGGATGGTATAGAATATAAATTTTGAATTCCGCGACTATCTTCACACTAATATGTCCGCTAACAACAACGTCAAAATGTTTTTGGACCGAAGAGGGTCACAAAGCTTCGACGATTTAAAACAAAATTTACAGTCGCTCGTATTGATGCGACCTGCTTTGTTTGAACCTTTTAGCCCGTATTGATGCGACCTGATTTGTTTGAACCTTTTAGCATACAGTTTTATACAATTTAAAATGGGTGTAATGGGGTCCTTCTGCTGGTGGATGAAGAGGGAAACGAGCGGCCTATATCATGTGTCGCAAAAATTAAACTTTGCTCATCGCAATTATTAAAAAAAAGATGATGCCCTTAAAGTTGTGAGCCAGTCTAAAGTGGGTCATAAACACTATGTTGTGACCAAACACGCTAGTCTAAAGTTACTCAAGACCTATGCGAAAGATTGGTTAAATTGAGTTCGAGTATTCAACGTTTCGACTTCCATATGTAGCACCGCAAAAGAAGTCTGAATGCAGTAACTCATGCCATTTGGTTAATATATTGTGACGAAATGGAAAACGCTGCTGAACCCAAATTGTCTTTTCCTCTATTGATCAAAATATATTAATAGATTACGGCTCGCATTTTGTCATATCTTCACCGTTTACACTTTGGAGGTGTCCCAAATTAAGTATATTTAGTCATGATATGTGTACTAATTTTTTAAGGGTGTGAAGTCAATAATGGTGAGTTTAGAAGACTCCACGCACATCACCATATAAGATAACATTCAAACATATCCGCCACTCGAATGACCTCTGTGTAGCATAACTTCTGGTGGACTTCCCATCTTTCACGGAAAATATTCCATATTTACAAAAAGAATAACAGTCGCCGAGCGAAAACGAACTTTGTTGGGAATATTCTCTTTCAAAAAATTACCTATTTTTCATTATTTAATAAAAGGCTCAGCAAGCACATCTTATTTATATAAATATTATAGACATTTTTTTCTGTGAATATCGTCATAGATATTGACCATATTAACAGAAAAAAAAGTCTATATATTAGTTTCGGCGATTTGCTCATACATATTTATGCCGTCTTTGTAGTATGTAACATCTCTACCGGCAAAAAATTCTATGGTTCTACTGACGCTTCATCGAGCTAATGACGAAGCTGATCTATTCGCGTATACGATTGAAGCCACGAGCCAATCGCGAAAAAAATTTATTCGGTGTGCGGAAGTCGAGGAGATCAAGCTAGTGTAGCGCAGTGACTGAATCGTATTACAAAAAAATCAAATAAAGCAGATTAAAAATACGGGGAGTGCTTTTTGGTTGTTCTTTGTTTTGTTCCCAGACTTTTAAAAGAATAAAATATATGGTAACAAAATAAAAAAAACGAATAGAAATTAAATAAGAAACCACGTGTAAAAATACATTAAAAAGAATAATAAGAAAAAAATAAAATTAACAGAAGTTGTATTAAATACATGTAAGAAAATTATTTGAAAATATATTATTGACAATTTTTCTTCTAGACTGATAGATTGTACACGTCATGGAGCAAAATTTATACAAAATAATATTAATTATAATTTATTGCAATCAAATATTAAGCGCTACTGCAGACAGTGGGAAAATTAAAATTGAATATTGAAGACCAAATACGTCAAAAAAAACCTGCATTTATTGAACAACAATGTGATATAACAATGGAATCTTAGTATTCGGTTCTGTAAAAGGTGCAGAAACAACCATTTGAATGTTATTGGGTGTAAGGAAAAGTTCTGTCGTTTTTCTAAAGAAAAAACTATTTCTTTTACTTTTTATTCAAAAATTAATCCAAATTATAATTTCCTTTATTAGTTACAACTGTCTGCCAGCGTTCTGGCAGGTTATCCAACCCCCTTCGAAAAGAAGTGCTCGCTTTTGGACGCAAAGTATTCTTCCACTGCCATTTGGACACCCTCATAATTTGTATATTCATTTCCATCAAGAAAGTTTTGCAGCAAACTGAACAGATGATAGTCAGATGGTGCAATATCTGGAGAATTTGCTGGCTGAGGTAGAGTTTCCCAACCCAACTCTGTAATTTTTTGTACGGTTTTTTTTGTCACTTGCAGTCTAGCGTTGGCATGGTGAAAAATAACACCCTTTCTGTGGGCCAAATATGGATGTTTACGTTGAATTTCTTTATTCAAAACATCAAGTTGCGAACAGTAACGATCAGCATCGACCGTATAATTTTCTTTCAGCATCTTATAGTAGACATTACCCCTCCGATACCTCCAACAGCACACCATAACTTTCTTTTGATGCACGCCAGCTTTGGATGTGGTCGTTGGTGTCTCCCCTTTGTAAACATATGCCCTTTTTCTTACCACATGTTTATAAACTATCCACTTTTCATCACCAGTTACCAAGTAGTCCAAAAACGGTTCCCTTTTGTAACGAGCAAGATTTGAAGAACATATTTAAATTCGATCCATTAAATTTTTTTCGCTTAATTCGTGTGGCACCCAAACAGAGAGCTTGGACACAAAACCAAGCTTTTTAATGTGCTCTAAAGTAGTAGTCTGATGAATTTCAAGCTTGAAGGCCATTTCTGTGGAATTTAACATAGGATTTGCCCTGATCATACTGCGTAGCACTTCGTCATTGACATCTGATAACTTTCCTGACCCGGGTTCATCTTTCAAAGAAAAATCACCCAAACGAAATTTCACAAACCATCTCTGGCATGTTCGAGCTGTTACTGCGTCTTCTCCAAACACGCCACACAAGTTTTTTTTTGCCTCCATCGCTTTGTTCCCTTTTTGGAACTCATACAACATACAATGTCTTAAGTGCACTTTTTCTTCACACATGTTGACTGTTTTACAAGTTTAAAAATACTAAAAAATGTGTATGAACCATCAACCATACAGTAATCTAACGGTTTAAATCGATTTCAGTCGAATTCAAAAACCACAGAACTTTCCCTTTCACCCAATACTTTAAGAACATAATTGCATGAATTATACTTTAAAATAAAAAGATAAATTTTGCTTTTCCATTTTATTTGAAAAAAAAAACACATTTCTTTTATACACTGCTCTTTCGTTTGTGTTTAAAAAAAAATATATATTACTCTTAATAAAAGCCCTTTATACTACCAAAAAACCAAAAAAATATGTAATGTTCCTAAAACTCAACAAAAATAATAGAAAAACTTTTTTTATTATGAGAGAAAAACATAATACAATATAAAAAATAATTTAAAGATATAATAAGGCCAACCATAAAGTTAAAAAAGAAATATATGTATAATAATGTTTGGAACAAAATTAACATACAATAAAAATAGAACGTTTTTTGTGATAATTATGAGAAATAATTATAAAAATGTGACTTAAACCATACGAAAATGTTCTAGATTAATATGTAGTAGAATAAAAGTATTTGGACACTCTCCGAAAATCTCGTCCAATAGTAAAAAGTAAAAAACAAACACTTAACAATATTATTATGTAGTAAATCTTTATTTAATAAGTTTATACAATTTACAACTTTTTTGATATTGGTGCAGACGTCTTCTGTGGTTGATGCAATTGCTCCTATCCTTAAAGTATGTACAGTTCTGTCTGTTGCTGCTTGTGGTTGCTAGTGTTGCTGCTATCGATTTGTTCTTCCACAGAAACAAGCTCCTACCGGCTAATATCCAATGAGCTCGTGCCATATTTATGTGATGTCACACATCATACAGAACACCGAAGAAAAACCTACTGTATGAATATAATAACATAATTATATAATTATGTTTTTATTATCGTTGATATTTTTATTTGCAGATCTATAATATATATATATATATATATATATATATATATTGTACCATATGTATACAATACAATATTCATATATATTTCGAATGTTAATTATTATATTTCAGACAAAAAAAACTACATCGACAATGCTTAGAAATTTAAATTTTTCTTTCCTGTTACGAAGAATTTTTTTCTTTATTATGGACGGAATTAAACTTTATGATGAATTTATAATAATTGAAAAGAAAATTATTATAAATTCATCATAAAGTTTAATTCCTTACATCGGTCTTGTGACCCTCAGGTTTTGAATTTGAGAATGCCGTGAAATTGGCATTCCAAACAATTCGTCTAGAAGTACCATGGGTGTTTTGGGAATCAGCCAGGGAGAGACATAACATCTAGCTCTATCCCACATTAACCGTCGGTCCACTCCACCGTCATTTCCTTTGTTTCTTCTCAGTTTGTTGCTCGTCCTGGGTTTCGGATGGGTTTCTCGTTTTTTTATATCCAAATTTTTGCCTTTCCCAATTTTTATGCCCTCCTCAGCCCTTAATCTATACTTTTTTTTCTTTCTGCCTTGTAAAAAAAAAATTTCTCACTTTTTCCTCTCCCTTGAAGAACTTAACACCCTTGGGGTCGCCAAGCAAAATTTTGTATCTACTGCCATCCCTCTACTAACCCCCTGCATCACCCTTCCAACCATCGTTGACATAGAGACAGCAAAAAGCATGCCAACAGCAGTAAACAGGCAAAAACCTTCGTGTTCTTTCCTTTATTTTTTTTTACTTTTCTTTTAATAGTCGATATTTCTACAAATTTATTTATTTAACAAATTACAGAAACGGAGTATTAAGTAATCCGAAATTTAATAATGATGAGCCTTCGTTCGACCGCTTATTACGTTCTGCTAAAAAAAAGAACAAACATTCATCACACCCTTAGTAATAATCAATCCACCACAACTTCCATTTGGTTCAAATTGCACTTATACTCATATGATTTGCATTTTCAGTTTACTGTAAATTTCTTGTTTCACTATCACCTTATTGATTCTGATTATTCTCACATAATTATTTAAAAATATATATATATATAATCTTTATTCCGATATATCTTAAATAATACTTTACATACTTATCAATATATTACATTTTTAAGGAATTCGTTCTAGTTGGACGATTCTCGAGAACTTATTGTTACGGATTTTCTCTTGCCGCTCAGCGACGCCCGCTACTCAAGCCGATCGACCGCTATAGAAAACATCGGTTGAATTATGAAATTGCATCAAAACCCTAAGGAGAAGTCAAGAGAACGTTTTGTTGACTTCTTCGTTGACGTAACGAACAAAATTCCAAAAATAAATCTAAGTCTACCATTACAGCTTACTAGTTCGAATTTCCCATAAGAAAATAAAAATTTAATGTTTATAGAAATAAAATGTACTTGCTGACAATGGCAAACAGGTTATTTGTTAAAAAAGGAAATTCTCATTAAAAGCCGTTTCTGCTCTGTAACTGTTATTTTTTGGAAAATTGAAATAATCTACCACAATCAGCTGAATGTCGGACATGTTTGAAGGCTAGCACCATCACATTTATGGTGATAAGTGGAGTCTTTTTAATTTACCAATATCGAATTCGCACCCTTACATAATATGTACACAGATCATGATGGATGAAATTTATTTATTTAGGAAACCTCCAAAGCGTAAATAATTCAGTAAATGGTGAGAAGATTAAAAGTAGGGACGCAAATGCCATTAATATTTGGACCGATAGGGGAAAAAGGCAAAGAGAGAAATCACAACAGAGTGTAACTATAAAAAACCAAACACACCCCAGATGACGAATAGCAAAATTATGTATAAAATACTTAAGAAAAAAATTAACAGTGGAAAGGGAAACTCGTAGACAGGAGAGGGACGCATGCCGAGAAATCTAATAATTTAAAATTAGCAATTCATATTGACAATAGTTTATAATTACTGACTTATTAATAATTCATTATATCTTTTTTCCCTTCTGTTTTATCAATTTTTTTCTAGTGCTGATATTTAGAACACTCTAATATTTCATTCACACATTAACATTTTTCTTTAACCAAAATTAATAATTGCGATTTTTTTAAAGTAAAAGTACAGACTTCTTGAGGAGCATACAGTAAATTTAAATTAATTATAGAAACTACGAAATTTCTTTTTTAATTATTATTCCTAAAGTATGTCGTTTTTTAAATTTGGTCATGTTTTCTCTTTATGTGTTTCACAATTATTTTAAAAACTATATATTATTTACTTGGATATACAATATATATTATTTACTTGGTGTCTCCCAAAAATAACCGAACTTTATATTTAAATTATACAACATGCAGCGCCATCAAATTTGCAGCATTAAAAAGATACATTCATCCTCTTTCAAACGCACCTAAATTCATGTAAATCGGATGACAGATGTGAAAGTTACAGCCATTTCAATAAAAGAAAGAGTGTGCTAATGTTACAAAACAAAAATGAATGGTATATCTATTTTGGGAAATAGAAAATAGTCACATGGTGATAGATCAAGCGAATACGGAGGGTGGTTGATGAGAGAAATCCGTTTTTCATCAAAAATTCGTTCACTTTTTTGGTCTTCATTTAATTTATGTGTAACAAAACGCGCACAGACCTTTATTTTACCCAAATCTTCGGTTAAAATTCTCCAAATAGTGTTTTTACTCGTATTTAATTCTTCAGCCAACATTCTCGTAGTAAAATTTGCATCGATACCAATGATTTCACGGACTTTTTCCACCAATTCAGCACGATTACTAGTTTCTGGACGATCTGGCCTTAGGTCGTCCTTCAAATCCTCACGACCATTTTTAAATCGTGCAAACCACGTATAAACGTGAGTACGACTCATACAATCATCACCATAAACTTTTTCTAACAATTCGTATGTCTCAACGAATTTTTTTTCAAGTTTAACAGAAAACTTTATATTTGCTCTTTTTTGTTTTGTAACATTAGCAAACTTTTTTTTCCATTGAAATGGCTGTAACTTTGACATCTGTAATCCGATTTACATGAATTTAGGTGCGTTTGAAAGAGGATGAATGTATCGTTTGAATGCTGCAAATTAATAGATGGCGCTGCATGTTGTATGACATAAAACAAAGTTCGGTTATTTTTTGGACACACTGTGTATTTCCTATTTCATATGTATATTACCTTTTATATGTAATCTTTCTTTATGCATATATGTTTATTTTTTATATACATATATTTCTTTGATCATACATATATGATCAAAGAAATATATGTATTTTTAAATATATAAAATAAAATTATATATAAAGGAAGAATCCTTTATATATAATTTTATTTTATATATTTAAATATTCGTTATATTATTCATAATTAAAATACAATTTTATTAATGTGAAATAAAACCAAAAAATGCTTCGGTTGTTCTCAATTTCTTTAGATAGTTTCACTACTTTTATTAAAATAGTGAAAACTTTTATTAAAAGTTTTTTAAAATTTAACAAAAGCACTCTTTTAAGACTATTTTTATATTTTCGAATATACACATAAAACACTGCCTTGCATATTTTAAACAATCAGAAAATACGATGATTTACTCAACGACCCCTGAGTAAAAAAGTACTCTTATAAGACTATTTTTATATTTTCGAATATAAAACACTGCCTCGCATATTTTAAAAAATCGGAAATACGATGATTTACTCAACTAACACTGTTTATGGAAAATACGGTAATATAAGGAAAGAATATATTACATCGGTGTTCCAGTTAGTCTAATGTCTCCGTAATATTTTTATCTGCTTACAATTTCCTCCATTGATTTTGTATCCCATATTGTAAGGCTAAGTATCTTTTAGAAGTGACTTCCCATATAAACGGATGTTGTCATTAACACACACACCAAGAAAGGAAAGTTGTTCGGTTTCAGTTATGCAAGTGCAATTCATTGATAATGGCTGGAAATTTCGGATTCTTTTAGACAGCTCTGTGTTCTGGAAGTATTAAATTCCACTGTTCTTCGAGCCCCATAGTAATATGTGGTACCGTCTATATAAGAATTTAATGAATTTAACATTGTGAAACAGGAAACTAGTATGAAAAACTGAGAGTGCTGTCATCGACGAAACAGTGGATTAGATTAGAACTAACAGATAAGAGATAATTTATGAAAATTACAAAAAGAAATTTATTCCCATTATGTCAGAAATTTTCTTTCTAGTCCTTTGTTTGCTCCATTGATTTTCATAATAATAATGCAATATAATCTCCTCGTTCCTTTGGAAACTATATTTTGGTTGCAAGAGCAAAATATTTTATTGCGACGATTGCTCATAAATGCTCTTGAAAGTTGACCACATCACACTTGCCGTTTTACAATTTAGGATTTTAAGCAACGGTTGCCTGACCAACGGGTTGTAATTGTCGACTACGAATTTAAATAGTTTTATTCGAATTTGTTTTTTATCTTACACAGGTTAATTTTTCAAATGAATTTAACGCACATGTTTCTGGGTCCATAACCAGTTGAAAAATACTGTCGAGATTTAAAAAACTATAGAAAGTCAGAGCAAATAATTTTTTTTTTGAGAACACATGAGTGTAATATTTAAAAAAAAAAAATTAGGTTATGTTTAGGGTTACTGCGACTGTTTGTATAGATTCGTTAGGAAAGAAGGAGTGAATGTAATAGTATAAAAACTTTCCACCATGAGCAGTGTTGTTAGATTGATCTATCCTATAAACATTATGCCTTGAAAGTAAAGATCTTGATGTTAAATGTTTTCCTGTCAAAAGTGCTATGTCTATGCGAAGATTAATGTAACTAATTTATTTCTTGTATATTTAAATTAGTTAACGCTGTGAACAGTAAGTTGAGATCTGCGGAAAATGAGGGTATAAATACACCATTTGCTTTATTAATTCCTGATGTAGTTTTGGACGATGATATAGCTATTAGTGTTAGAGATGGTGTTAAAGTTGGGAATGGTGGTGTTGTTTGTGTTGTAGGTGCTGCTACTCTCAAAAGAGTTGAATATTTCTGTAGCGATTTATAAATTTGGCACAGAATAAAATGTATCACTTAGTATTCCTAGCAGCGGTGATACAAAACCATTCCTTTAATTGGATGCGGTTCTTCTAGTTTTATTTTAGACTATACTAGGGTATGTACAGAAAAAATGTATTTAAAATTGCTCCATGTCTTTAAAAACTAGTGGGAGGGCTTTGGCAGTAGTTTTCTCTTTAATATTGGAATTGTCCCATCTTGATAACCGATTGTATCCAATTCCCTCTTAACATATTCAATTTTAAAAAAATGAATAAAAATTAAAAATTAAGCTCGCGAAAAAAATAATTGGTCAGATTGCAAATACCTAAATAAATAGGCCTAAAATAGTATACTTTCTTGAGTGTCAAACTAAAGGTTTTTTATTTCAATTTAAAATTTATTTTAGAATGAATTAAAATTAATTTTCCACATGTTGAAAAAAATGCGAACAAATTAAGGGAACAATATTAAGAATATTATTGTTGAAATGTACTAGATTAATCAAAGTTTAAGATAAATTAAAATATAATAATACCTAATTAATGGGAAATGCATATGCACTCTATATTTCTTTAAAAAACTTTATTATAATGTTTCCTTCTTTTATTTTTTTAACAACTAAACACAACCATATGTGCAAGTTTTGAAAAAGTAGAATGAGTGATTACTGTAAATTTTTAAATTAGTAGTAAGTAGGAACTATGTTGCGAGTTTTGAAAAGAAGTTAAAATATATAATCACGACCTTGGGACGCTCTACTAAAATAGATGACAATATTCGATGGAAAATATTGTCAGTGAATTAAATATAAACACATCAACATTTCGCACTTTTATGTGAAACCGGAAAAATGGGTATTTATTTTCTTCGAAAACATCTAAATGCATATCAGCTAAGCATCGGATAAATATAATCAATGTAAATGAAAACAGCTGATTTGTGAAATAATTTTTCTAAATGAAACTTCGCGAGTTTAAAATATTTGGAAATTTTTTTTTTACAAAACCAATTTGGTAGGAAAACATTTTATGATAAACAGTCAAAATTCAAATAATTTTCATTGAGAAATCGAAATTTTTAATGTTCGTTTTATTTATTATGTCCATTGATTATAATTTCAAACCCTAATCTATCAAATTATCAGATGTATTTTTACTTTATTGATTTTTAATTCCTATTTTAGTATTCACAAAATGTTAAATGTTACTTGTGTTATACTAATCCACTTGTATAGTGCAGCGGCATTAAAATGCATGCCTTCGTTAGGCTTTTTAGAACCAAAACTGCATACTCCCTAAAAGCTTGCTTAAAATTTTCACGATTATTTTATTATTGCAAATGGAAACGCTACATAATCAATTATATTCTAGCATTAATTTAGCTCAGCTTACATCAAAATATAATAACGCTCGAAATGTGTTATTCGCGCTGCACATAAATTTGATGTTAAT
Source organism: Atherix ibis (assembly GCA_958298945.1). Classification (NCBI taxonomy): domain Eukaryota; kingdom Metazoa; phylum Arthropoda; class Insecta; order Diptera; family Athericidae; genus Atherix; species Atherix ibis. Next base: position 51,834 of record CATQJD010000122.1, read on the forward strand.
CTTTTAGAAGATAATTTAACATTAATCATTGTGTTAAATTTATGAATTTACGAATTATCGGGCTCAGTCCAGTATTTTATATTAAGTGCTTAACGATTTTTTATTATATTTTTATACGTGAAATATATTTAGAATCCTATGATGGATGTGTTTAAACAAAACGATGTGTTAAGCAAAAGTTCAAAACTAATAGTCATAGAAAAACATAATAGCAATCAAAAGTTAGACTCAAAATAAATTGATAGAAAAATAATTTTTTTTTTCAATTTAATTATTAAAAAATAACAATAAGTAAACAATATATATATATAGCTTTGACGAAGCGAATGCAAGAAAATATCAAGGAACTAGGTGCTTACTCAACTAGCGGCATAAGAGATTATGAAATAAGTTAAAAACATGATGTTCTTATGAAATTTGATAGATTCTAAAATTAGTTAAAAATTTTCTGGACAAAGAAAACGCTCCACTTGGTTTATAGAAACCACAGGGCTTCATTGTTGTAGTGCTACAGCAGTAAATATACTTCTAAGAAACCAATGCATACAAAAACTAGCAAAAACGAAAGTGGTCAAAGAAATTATTGCACCAAAGCTTGAAAAAAGAAAATACTCCTGCAAAAATCATTTATATATGATTTTTTCATTTACAAAACACTGTTAAGCCACGTAATAGTAGCATTCAAACTTAAATAGTCGCTAAACAAGGTGCAATTTAATTTAAACAATGGTGGAAATTATAAAAAAAATTATATACAAATTGAAACATGCCATCTGATGCGCTTTAGCATACTGATTAATAACCATGCATGCGAAATCGTTATTTTAATTTTGTCTGCCATGAAGCTTAATTTTTACAATACAAAGAGATCTAATAATATGGCTAGGGACTGTCCTTTTAAATTCTATAAGAAATTACAAATAAAACGAAATTTCTCTACAATATAAAAACAATACTAATTTAAGATAACAATACTTTATTTTTTATAGAAAATTCGGAAATTAATTTTAATCGCAACAGATAATAATACAAATAGATTTGAACAATTGTTTTTTTCTTCTTAACTAATGTCTCATGTTATTGGTTTGTATAAATTTGACTTTGAATGATACATTAAGTTGATAAAATACAAATAAACTCCAAATTTTTTCTAAATAGTACCTCAATACGTTCCCCGGTTTTATATATAATTGCTCTTTTGGATATATTCTCCGTTTCAAAAATTATTTCTCGTGCGCGTTTATGTAAAATTTCAAAATATTAGCCACCTAGAAAAAATTAGGTCCCACAATCCGTTCATTGTACTATTTTGTTTTTTGTTTTCTTGGACTGTTTAAGAGCAATGACATCCTTTCAATGAATATTCAAATGAGTTTTCCATCTAGTGATTAAATCTTCCGAGTTTCTGCAAACATTTTGAAAAATATGAAGAAATTATAAAAAGTACAAGTTAATTCAAACATTTATTTTTATTTAATTCTAATTGCATTGCATGCGAACTTACTTTCTACTACTATTTTTGACGTGATGCTTAGAAAATGTTAATCTACCACATTAAATAAAAGTTAAATGGCTATAGTAAAACAGATATAATCATATATATTACCATTTTTAATAAATTTTAAAAATTGACAAGGAAAGGAAAAAAGAGAGATAGTGCGCGAGAGAAAGAGGGAGTAAGAAAACAATAGACAGAACAAGAGAGAAAGAGAAAGAGCGAGGAATGAAGTGGGGGGTACCAATTGATAATAATCATTTCCGATGGCCCATATGTTTTAAATTACTTATAATTACTGCTTTTATAATATAAAAAGGGATCAAAAGGGGTAATGAGTGATATAGACACTGCTTTTCTTGCACATCGATGTATAGGTGCATCGTTAGAATTTATGTACAAACTATTATGTATTTTTATTATTTACTTAGAAACATAAATTGCATAAATAGTAAGATATTTGGAATAAAGGAACATATTAAAAATCGAACTAATTAGTTCACTATATTTGATCTTGAAAGGCAACTGAAGTGCCTTATATCGGCTCCAGTGAAGAGGCGCAATCGCAATATTCACTGCCATAGACTAATTGCCTTAAAACTCAACCTGAGTTTATCTCCTATAAACTCCCCCTCGATTGCTGCTAACATTACATGGCGACCCTGCATATGACGAGCCCAGGAAATTTGAACGTTAATATTCTGAAAACGACGAGCCTAGGAGCTTCGAACGAGAAAACAAGGAAGATCAATGTTTACTCCTGAAGATGAAGAAGAAGAACAATCTTAAAAACCCTCATCAAGAAGATGATCCAGAGGCAGATCTGCACAAACTATTTACAAATCTATAAAAGAAATAAATTGAACAATAAATGTAAATAAATAATTAAATGCAAGGTACAATAAATTAAAAATAAATTATAGAAAATGCAAAGGAAAGAAAATATAAAATGCGAAATTCTAATTTTGAAACCGGGGAACCGATCACCTTAAGAAGAAATAAGGCTAAAATTGAAAACCTTATTAAGAAATAAGGCTAAAAATCCTTAAAAAGGAAATGCATCTCTGTTTCGAATGCAGGAAATGTGAAAGTATTCAATTTAAAAAGATAAATAAGCCCAATATTATGAATAAAATAAAAATGAAACAAACGTTATGGAAGATGAAAACAATCTTATAATATATTATCTGTAAAAACTAATAGATCAAACTGGCAGACTAAAAAGAAATAATTGAGTCCAGCATACAATGATTAAATATTTGAATATTTAAGCGCAACACAATTTTAAAAGATATTCAACGATACGCAATCATAAATGCTATTAAAATCTAAAATATCTCCGTTGTGGGTATTATTATATAAACCGTCGATGTAAATAATGGATGATGATTGAATGAGCGAACTCATAAGGAAGTATCTTTCAACTCCACACAATTGGATATTTTTCAATTATTTTTCAACACATTCAAAAAGTTATAAAGAAGTCCAACGCTACAACAATACCCCAATCTTGACAAACTATTTGTATTTATTGCAGATGCATCAGATTATTTCCCCGGTTGTATCACAAGGTGAAATTGGAAAATATAAGCCAATACCCTACACAAGTAGAATCTTTAGAAAATATGAAATGCTGATACTCTATCACGAGCAAAGATGGATATGCTCGAGGAACTTATTCAGAAAAACATAAATGTCTTTGCTCCAGCAATAAAAGCCAAAGTGCTAAAAATTCCCAAGCAACAAATTACCCGAAGAAAAACTGAAAAAGTCTTCATAAACCCAGTGAGGAGATATACTAATCATACACATAGGAGTGTTCATCTATTTCAGACAACCAAAAGAAGTTCAAGTTTTCGATTTTGTTTATATTGAACTATATTACCGCTCTACATGTCGTTGATACAAATACATAATATTTTTACTGTGTAAGGCCTAGTTGCTGAGCTATGGGCAACTGAATGTTTGATAAACTCTTAGGTATGCCCTATTTCGATCCATATTAACCAATTTAGAAACCAATGAGGGAAATGAGTTTTATTGTGAGTATTATAGAGAAATAAATGTCCTCCTTCAACTTATGTAAAAAGTCACCCATCATTAAAATTAATAAGAATAATTCAAAGGTACCAAAATTAAGTTTAAAAAATGAAGAAGTACTGGCCAGAGAATTAAGCAAAATATAACAGATTCTATTGATAGGATTCTGAAAAGCATACTAATTATCAGCAACAGGCAAAATTTTAATGATTTAGCACTTGCGTATTATTACGATATATTTCAATATATTACATTAAATTAATTTGAAAAACTATCAATAAAATATATAAAGCATTGCTAAATTAAAGCATCTTTATGTATGGAAGAACATGAACAACAAGGTTAAGCAATATACGAGCATAATATAACTGCGAAAATTGTTCGAAAAATAAAGTTGTGGAATAAGTATAAGTACCTTTGAAAATAACGGAATCTCCTAGCAGTAGCTTCTAAACTGTATAATTAGATACAGTGTGAGCACTAAGGCCATTGCTGGAATGCATATATGTTCTGACGATGCAGTGTGAGCTTACGAAATATATAGAAGCATTTCCGATGGAATCAAAACAAGCTATCGCAGTATCAAAAACTATTGCAGAAAAGCATATTTTGAAATACGGATGTTTAAAACCGATAGATGTAGAGTTTAGCAACGAGCTTGTGTAGTTTGCTGAACATCAATCATATAAAGTCAATATGAAACACCTGCCTCCACTGCCAGAAACCACCGAACACAATTCCATTTGTCAGTCCAGATGACGACTGAAATGAGTGGATAACCCATTACGTTTTTGCGTACAATACGACTCAACATACAGAGATTAAATATAGTCTATTCGGCGCGTTTTCAGTAGAACTGCATCTATCTCAAAAATTTTAAGTGACCGAAGATAATATACCATATAACTGAACTTCAGCTATAATTAAAATGGACACAAGAAATATTAAAAGATAGACTAATGCGAGTGAAAATAAAACTACGGCAGCATTAGGATAAAACTGCAAATCCTTCCTCGTTCAATGTAAATATTTAACTGTATCTAAAATACGGGAATCGTAGAAAAAATGAAAGTCCATAAGAATGTTCCTATCCTATAATTCGAATAAACGGTGTAACTTCGAAACAAGATATTGAAATCACACAAGAATGGCACATAATAATAATTTCAAGGACAATATGGGTTCCATAAGCAAAATAGTGGAAAAATATAAAAGCCCAGTAATGAACAAATATGTAACGAAATATGGATGTACTAAATAAAAAAAAATTATAATAAAATTATATATGTAATAAAAAATTAAAAAAAGAATTTTTTATAAATACTAGAGGGCTTCGCCCCCTGCTCGCTTCGCTCACCAAGCCCCTATGTCAAATATTCTACTTAATAAAGGTAAAACATCATCATAACAAAAATGCGTGTTCGCATTATTTTTTCATATACCCTATGTCCAAATATTCTACTTTTTTTCCCGCTTCATACAATCCTAACATCAATTTTTGCTTTTTTGGCCTTTTTTCATCTTTAGTTGCATGGTAATATTCGCGAGCAGCTTTTCTCTTTTCAGGTTTGTTTTCGTTATAATTTTTCATTACATTTTTAATCTCCCTTTCCCGATTTTTTGCATAAAAACGCTTCCTCGCAGTATTGTTTTGAATACGCTTACGCTCTTTCATCTCCTCTTCACTCAAATTTAACTTTTTTCTAGCCATGTCTGTAACATCCTTACATATATAAATCACTACAAAAAAAATGACTTTAAAAAAACACATATTGAAACAACAAAAATTCATACATACATCATTGTAGTACAATCTTTCTTTGGTGGCAACACGAATTTTATGATCGCGACATTTCATTCTCGAAAGTAAGAGCGTGACAATGTTCTCATTCTTTTTTCATGGCCCCCTATGTCCAAAAGTTCTACTTTTTTTCTCGCTCCATACAATCCTAACATCAATAATATTACAATCCTAACATCATCGCAGTATTCTTTTGAATACGCTTACGCTCTTTCATGCCTTCAAAAAAACACACATATTGAAACAACAAAAACTCATACATACATCATAATAAAATCTTACAAAATGAAAAACTTTTTTATGTAATAGATAGATTTCAAAGCAATGAGCATATAACAAATTATAAAATACAATATGTAAAATTAAAATTTAACAAGTAAACTATAATACAATGTAATAAAACATTATCCACAAGCTATTATTTTAAATCAACACTGCATATTGGAAACTTTAAACATAAATTTACAAAATTGATTGAAGCAAAATATGTCATATACGCAGCATAATATAAAATAGAATATTACAAATTAATATAAAAATATGAGTAATAATACGCTAATACAAATGTTTATTTTAAATATAAAAAAATATAAGAAGCAAAAATTAGTATATAAAACAAAAATTTTTAAACAAACTGCATATAAAAATAACATGGTTATGTAAAAATAACAAGGTGCCATTTCTTCATATAAACAATTTAGTTTTAAAAATTATTTTTATTGTTTAGACTCAAACTTATTTTTTTTTCGTACCGGTGCGATATAGTGATAAATGACCTATACAAACATGTGAACAATGTCGTAATCTTGAATGAGTTATTACTTAGTCGAAGCGAGAAATTTGGATTCATTCATTATTTACCTTTACATGGTGTTGGTCCAAAGATACCATGTGATATAAATGACTTCGGTCTAAGTGCACTCAAACCAAGGAATTCCATTTTCAAGAACATTTCACAATTGATAATAATAATTTTCAATGATCCATGTTTCTAATTACGTGTTGTAATATACAGCTTTTTTGCACATCGATGCACGTATGTATATAAACTATCATGTATTTTTATTGTTCACTTATAACTAAAAATAACATAAAATGTAACATATTTGGAGTAAATGAACAGATTGAAAATCGAACTCATTAGTTTATTATATTTAATCTCAAAAGGCAATTTTACAGTGCCTTATTATATCTGCTTCCATAATGACTAGCAGACACTAATTGCCTTTTGATTGGTGCTTACATTACAGGAGAAGAGGGACAAAGAGAGAGAAACAGGAAGCGAGAGAAAGAAAATGGTAGGAACAAATAGAAGAAGTAAAAGATGAAAAGAGAATATTCCGTCGTAAAAAATTAATAAATTATTTTTAACGAGCAGTTTATTAAGCTGATTTATTATCACTGTAATTAGATGCGCCATTCTTTTCTTTGTAAAGAGATAAAGAAAGAGAGAAGAAGATAGAGAAACGAGAAATAGGGAGACAAAGAAAAATAGAGAAAAAAGGAAAGAGACGTAGACACAGGTAGATAAAGAAAGAGAAAGAGAGAGGAAAAACGAGAAATACATAGGAAAGGTAGATAGAAAGATAAATAGAAAGAAAAACAGAGAGTGGAGAAAAGAGAAGGGGACCAAAAGAGAGTAAAAGAGAAACCAGCAGAGAGGGAGAAAAAAAAACAGAGAAAGCAAGAGATACGAGAGAAAGAAACAGAGAAAGAGGGAAAGAGAAAAAAGAAAAGAGAAAGAGAAAAAAAGGAGTAAATCTTAGACTACACCGTGCGTCTAATACACGATATAAGGATGAAATTTTTCTTTATTGCGCGTCTGAGAACGTAATATATGTGCGAGCACTTACGCATTTTGCGCGTGCATAAGATTGTGCAGGTTTGGTGCAAACAAAGTTTGTGTATTTCACGTTGGTCTTATCATGGTGTAATCGCTAGAATGAACATTTGCAAAAATAATCCGCAATTTAGGCGAGCAAAAAGGAATTGCAGCATATTGAAATATATTTTTGATCGTGGAAGCAGTTTATGCATTTTTTATTAGTGAATTCTCTAGTTAATCGCTTATTTTATTTACTTTGTATTATAAATGACGTCTTCACATACATTTATTTATTTTGGTTACTTCAATTCGTTTATAAATTTTAGTACACATTTTATATTATATTTTAACAGTTAATTGAATATTAATTTCAACTTTATACTTGGACGATTTTTCGCTATATAATGTACATACACATATGCGTTCAAATTGATAACTTGCATTCGTACGAGTATCCCTTTCTATTATTTGGTACACGTAGAAATTTACCAGAGAAATAATTTAGAATATAGTACGAAATAAAACTGTTGAAATTCTGAAATTTGTTAACTCACTTAAGCTTATCGAAAAAATTCCGGCGATAGTATTGATAATTTGTAAAAATTATGATATACAAACAAACATAATTTATATTTGAAAGAAAATATAATTTTTTATCCATTTCGTATTTTCATTTTGTTGAAAGAAAACGTTTCATTTTTTTTACTACAGAGATTAGTAGGTTTTTTTTTGAACATTAACAATCCAAAGAAAATATTTATTTTTTTAAAGAAAATATTAATATGGAGTATATTATTTTTAATATGAATGAATGTGCATACATAGATTTATGTTTATGAATAATAATACATAAAATTTATTTAGGAGAAGGAAAAACCCATAATTAACTATGTGAAGATTTTTCATTAGATTTTTTTTCTATGACAAATAATTCTTTTTCCTTTTCTTTATAGAATTTTTTATCTTTCTTTTCTTTTACTTCGCTTTGCCAAATTTTTTATTATGTTATTTTAACACTATTCTTTATTACTTTATCCCATAAAACAAATTTTAGGGATAACAAAGAAATGTTTTACGGAACTATCCCATCAACTTAATTTTAATGATAATACAGAATGTTTTACGGGACTTTATTATCGAAATAAATTAGAATGAATGATTGTAAATTTCACAATTATTAATAAAGAAATAATCACAATAAAATTTAACGGAAACAAATTTTTTTGTTAATACAAGAATAATTTTACCAAAATTTCTTTTTGTGGACAAGCAATTAGATTTTACTTTGTTTTTTTTGGGGGTATATTTTTTAATTCGACTTTCCTTATATACGAGGTATGTTCAAAAAGTATCACTTATGCCGACAAGTTCGGCCATTTTGAATGTTCAGTTGAACATTCAAAAAAAAAAAAATTAATTGCGCGAACGCATTCCGAATGTTGACTGTGGTATATGGTGAAGCTACCTTGGACCGAAGCAACGTTTATCGGTGGTACAAAATGTTCTAAGAGAGCCGAGAAGATGTGAACGACGAAAAGCGTGCCGGACGCCCGAGCACGTCAACAACAGACGAAAACATTGATGAAGTACAGAAAATAGTATTGGCCAATCGTTCAATCACCGTTAGAGAAGTTGCTGAGGACTTAAACATATCGATTGACTCGTGCCATTCGATTTTTACCAATGATTTGGGGTGAGACGGGTCGCCGCGAAATTCGTACCAAAATTGCTCAATTTCGACCAGAAACAGCATCGCATTAACATTGCTAAGAAGCTGTTGGACTCTGTCCGCGACGACCCAAATTTGCTCCACAGTGGCATAACTAGTAACGAATCATGGGTTTATGGTTATGACGTGGAAACCAAATCTCAATCATCCCAATGGAAGCTGCCGCACGAGCGAAGACCGGAAAAAGCGCGCCAAGTTCGGTCGAATGTGGAGGATTTGCTTAGTTTTCTTCGATTGCAGGGGCGTGGTGCATCATGAGTTCTTGCCACAGGGTAGAACGGTCAATAAGGAATATTACCTGCAAGTTATGCGCAAGTTGCGCGAAGAAATCCGCTAGAAACGCCCGGATTTGTGGAAGAACAACAATTGGCTTTTGCACTATGATAACGCCCCTGCTCACGCATCGTTGCTTGTGCGCGAATTTTTGGCCAAAAACAACACAATAATAATGCCGCAGCCACCGTATTTCCCAGATCTGGCCCCCTGTGGCTTTTTCTTGTTCCCGAAACAGATTCTTTGATCCATTTTTTGCCAAAAAAAAGCCAAAATACGTGCAAGCAAAGCATATAAATTAAATAAAGAAATTTAGAACGATTTTTCAAATAAGTATGTATTGAAATATCATCCTAGTAACACGGCCAATGAGATCGGCTCTTCTTGAAATATTTCACTTTCACCGGCATAGACACCAAATGCCTTAATGCTCAACCTGAGTTTAGATTGCGCAGTGAGAACATTTTCTCCGCAACAATCTGATATCGGATTCACATTTAACAGCAGAATAACAAAACGTATTACATGACAACACTGCAACCTGCGAACTTGAAAACTGCGGATGCACAGACGATGACGACGCTTAGACATAGCAAGCTATAGGAAGATGATGAAAATCCACACAGGGGAATACGGGGTGCTTGAAGACGCCAGGTACTTCAGAGGAAGCAGCAAATCAAATACGATATCAGGAGTACGATGGTCTACTTCACTGAGTCAGACTCGCCCACAGTTACGCTTAAATTTAACATAAAGTTAATATAAATATAATACCGAACATCTAAACTTACTATATAAATATTAATTTATATAAAAGTATAATAATATAAATATAATGGAAAAAAATTAAAGACCTCTTAAATATAATGCAAAAAAAATTAAAAGAAATTAAAATTAATCTTAAAAAAATACAAAATTCCGATTATCAATTATACCACCACAGCCGATGAAAATGGCAACCTTAGACATATTCAATTTATACAAGAATTTGCAGGGGACAATAATGGTGCTGAAAACTTTTTAGAACTCAGCAAAATGTATCATGACTCTTTAAAAATCGAAGACCAGAAGAAAAATGTGCAAACCCGCAATACAGCGCCTAATTTGCAATCCAAATTAGCAGCAATAAGACAACGCAATTTCGTATAGAAAATTTTGCAAATGGAATTGAAACTATAAGTTTCGAATTATATAAAGCCTGCCTAATGGACTTAGGAGACGCTGCGACCGAATATATCATGAAGATAAATAATAATTTGGCATTAAATACCGTTAAGAAAGGAATAAATTTAGAGTTCCAGACAATCATCAATGCTGCAAGATGCCAAACATTTCAAGATGTCATAATCCTGACAATCGAGGCTAGTGATACTCATGAGAATGGAAGAACATTCATAAATCGTAATTTATTTAAAAACAATAATGACTTTGGATACAATAATAATAATACTACAAACAGGAACAGTAATCATAATAATAGAAGTAATGCTAGTTATAACAATTCTAATAATAATAATCATAATAACTAATAATAATAATATTAGAAACAGGATGTAAAAGTTTTATAATAATGATAATGAACAAAAAAGTAACAATAATCAATTAAAAATATACAATTAATACGAGTAGAATAGAGCTCCGAAGAAAATATAAATATATTCTTAGAAATTCAAGCAAATATAACTATATTACACTAAAATATAATAATAATAATGTAACTTTCTTAATAGATTCAGATATAGATGTGTCCATTTGTAAAAACAACATATTACACAATCAACTTGTAGACCAAAACAAAATTAACACAATAACGGGCATAACCAAACAAAATATATATACAAATGGCTTAGCGTCCCTAACAATAAAATATGAAGGTAAAATAATGAAAAAAGGGTTCCATGTAGCCAATCATAACCTGGCAATATTCACAAACGCCATAATAGGAAGAGATTTCCTATTGAAATATTTGCCAAAGATTGATTACTAAACGTGCACCTTAGAATTGAGGGTCAATTGTGAAACGGTAATTATACCAATGGGCGGCAATCATGAAAATATACACAAGAGTGATATAAATACAGTTTACATGAATAATTTGAAACATCCTAATAGGATGAATACACTACTAAATGAGCTAAACTTGGTAGATTCTAATGCAAAATTGGACACAAGGAAATTATGTATGAAATAACGAGATTTGAATAGTTTTTACACCCAACATATAACCTGTACTGATAAGAAGAACCCATATACATTAAGATGACATAGTCGAGCCATCCCTAAGCCCATAAAACTCTCCTCTCCTGGTTGTTGCAAAGGGAAACACAGGACGGGAAAGAAAATGGAGATTGGTTGTTAACAATAGACAACTCAATAAGAGGTAATGATAAATGTCCATAGGAGCGATAAAAAAAATTTCCACTCTCGACATGACAAGTTCCTTCCACCAGATTGAGCTGGATAAAATGTCGAGACCACTAACTGCATTCGCCAATAATAGGGGTCATTACCAATTCAAAAGGCTACCCTTTGGTATAAAAATCTCTACAAAAAGTTTCCAGCGTATGCTGTCCATAGCTGATTTGGATGAGTGTGCATTTATATATGTCGATGACATAATAGTCATTGAATTAGACTTACGTAGCCATAACGAGAACCTAGCTAGAGTATTGGAAAGGTTAAACGAATACAGCCTCCAACTAAACCCTGCAAATTGAAGGTTTCTAAAAAAGGGAAGTCATTTACCTAGGACACCTAATCACAGCAGATGGGATAAAAATGGATCCAAACAAGAACATCAGAAATATTTGCAATTAAAATAGTTGGTGCCCTTTTATTTATGTTTACGCTAGCGTTCCATTTATGTACATTATTTTTCTTAATAGTGAGCTTATCTTTGTATTGGGTACGTTTTATAAACTTTTATTATACTGCAGAAGATATTACGATACTCCGTTGCGGATATTGTTATATAAACCGCCAATACGAATAATGGATGACCTTGAAATGAAAAGGTTAGTTGAAGAACATCATTCCACTGCACAAGAGCGCCATATTGGCATAAATAGATGCATTGCCAAATTAAAACAAAACTACGTATGGAAAAATATGAACAGAATGGTAAAAAGATATATTGCCAATCGTAGAAACTGATCAAAAAATAACTAGTTAGATATATTGTATAAAAGAACAATTGGTAATAAGTGATACCCCAAACAGTAGCATTGCCACTGTGTCAATAGATACCATTGAGACTATCGCAAGGATATCGATACATCCTAACTATTCAATGCGAACTTACAAAATATGTTGAAGCATTTCCTATGGAGACTAAAGGAACTTATATTGTACTTTACCTATCTGCTAACTGCCAGTAATGGTGGTGCGTTGATTGAGCGTATCTCGATCCCTATAGTCGTAGGCGACTCGTGGTCTAAAGCATTGGCAACAAAATCACGTTAAATAATAACCTTTCACTGTACTTTACCTAAAACCATAGCAGAGAAGTACATATTAAAGCACGGATGCTTTAAAAAATTCCAACAGACAATTTCAAAATACTTTGTCCAGTAATCTATGCAAAATATTAAAAATAGCACCCGTATTGTCAACACTATTCCACCATGAAACATTAGGTTCTATAGAAAGAAACAATAGAACACTAAACGACCACCTGTTGTCGTTCACAAACGAAGACAACTGGAATGAGTGGATACCATATTACGTTTTTGCATTCAACAACACTCCCCACAATAAAATAAAATACACCCCTTTTGAATTAGTACTTTGGAAAAAGACATCGATCCCAACAGTTGTATCAAAAGCTAAATCAACGATACTATATAATAATAATGTCTATGTCAAAGAGTTACAACTCAAGCTACAGGGAGAGCATTAGAGAAAGCCAAATAACGAACTATTCTGGGGCAATTACGCCAAAAAAGCACATAAAGATTAAGAAATGAATACTGCAGTTATCCGTCGGATCATGCGTTGGAGGTAGGGCAAGATCCCAGAACGCACCAGGTTGGAGCAATTATGGTCGAGGTTACTGGTACAAGTCTAAATGGCCGCCTGTTGGTTTTAAGAAAGTATCGATGTGGAAAATTGGGTCACATTAGGCCGAACTGCCCGGATACGAAGGTGCCAAACAACAGGAATCCGGGACTAGCAGTTGCGCGTCGAGCCAGTGACCTCGTATAAATACATCAGGGAAACGAATAAACCCCAGGGCAAAAGGGCGTGAGCTGACTGTTATGGAGAGACCCCCATTATACGAATGTTCAGGCTTATGATGGGAATAATCTGGTAAGAGACGGAGAAATTGATTTAACGCCACACCGATTAACTCTGGATACAGGAGCGTCTTGAACATGTCGGTTCTAATATGGTAAGACGGCTTTCCAACAGACATATGTGGAACAAATCGATAGAAATACAAACCGCTTTTGATCAGCGCATACATGTCCGAGGAGAAGGGGTGCAGGCTAAATTTTTAAAAAAACACCAATCGACATACCACTATAGTGGCAGATATCCTCGACGACTGCATAATCGGATTGGACTTCGAGAAAATATCATTTGCCAAACAACTTCAAATATGGTTTCTTGAAGAGCGGTAACGAGGAAATATTCTTGCAAGGAGCGTCGACGAGCAATGTGCTTCGCTTGAAGCGGACAGGTCTACCATAGAACTCAGAGACTCTTGTACCAGTTAAATTGTCGAAGTCTTTATCAGGAGGGCCCGTTCAGAGTTAAATAGTGGAAAAATCCTGAGGATACGCTGGACACGCTAAATGGAATGAAGTCGTTCTAGACTTTAGACTTGAAAAGTAGCTACTGGCAAATGGAAATTGACGAGGACAAGCATAAGACGACTAAATTAAAAGTTCTGCCATTTGTATTATGCAATGCACCCGCCATATTCGAGGACTTATGGATTTGGTGCTTTCTGAGCTAATATGGATGCCTGTCTAGTGTATTTGGACGATATAATCGTAATTGGACGTGGCTTTGAAAACCAAAAACTGCGGCGGATTTTTGCGAAACTATTGCAAAATTCAAATTTGTGGTGGTGACCCAAAAAGTGTTAATTTTTCAAAAGAGAAGTTAGCTTTCTCGGGCATATTATTTCGCACGAAGGTACACAAACAGACCCGGAGAAAGTCAACTCTGTTCGATGGCACCGCTACATTAAAGTTGAATTTGGAGACTGTTATAAATAAGCATATTTATAATAATATTAAACACATGAAAAATATTAAAACACATGAAATATATTTTAAACACATATATACTCGTATATTTTATTATGTGTAATATTTTAATATGAAATATATTTAAACACATATATAATTTGTTAGGTGTAATAGATGTTTACAATTTGGTGGTCAAGGTTTAACTAACTTATACCTGCTTAACTTACATATACAACATTGGTTATTTTTGTGTGACAGTTAGTTGTCATTCAATGATGTGAACTGATAAATCGATGAACCGGTGAACCCACTCATTACACGCTTTTTTCTTAGAGCTAATTTAATTATTAATACAATTAAATTTTTGTCTAATTAAATTATTCTTGATCTACCAGCCATATCTTTGTAATGGACGACTTGTTCGACCACCCCTAGTGGTTGCAAATTGATGTTCTGGAACTGTAGGTTGTATTACATTTTCTGGCTCAGAATCAGATTCTGAAGCACCAATACCAGCGGTATCACACTCGTCTGATGAGTTAGTTGTACCCAATGGCAGTTCTACTTCAGTGTGCACCACATCTGAGTTGTCAACAATGTGTGGGTGGTGCCGGTATGTGAATTTCCCCGTGAATGTTAGGGTTATTGTTTTGTCCAGTTACAATATTGTATTCAAATAATAAATCACCCGTGTTGAAACCTGAATTCTTTGATTTAGCTATGAATCGACGATTACGTCTGAAATGGTTATCGAAACTATCTTTAATTATATATGATCTCCCATTAACATCACCCACAACCGTTCCATAGTTGCATTCTTTTGAATTTTTTTTAAAAATTACCCTATCACCCACATGAAGTGTAGGCAACGACCTAGCTGTCCGATCATAGTAATATGTTTGCCTATTTTTCTTTCTCAATTTTTTTTTTAATCTCAAATTCCGGAATGTTTTTTCTTACAAGTAACGATTCGGACACTGGAAGTTTTGTCTTAATAAGTCTGCCAAAAAATAATTCAGACGGTGTCAATCCCATGCTTGCAACCGGTGTGACTTATATTCGAGAATTTTATACTAAAACTGATCAACTGTGTTTGTCTCATAACACCTTTTTACTATATTTTTCGCGATAGCGACCCCCTTTTCAGACAATCCATTGCTTTGTGGATATCGTGAGCTTGAGAATCGTAACTGAATATTAAATTCAATTGCAAATCGATCAAATTCAGCAGATCCGAAAGGCACATTATCACTTTTGATTATGGTCGGATATCTAATACAATCAAATACCCCCCGAATGCGTTCGATTGTGTTTTTTGCCGTTTTGTTGTTTATTCGAAATGACGTTAAATAGTTGGAATATGCATTATAAATGGCGATGAAATCATGTCCCGCGTATTCAAAAATATCCATGGAAGCAAATTTATATGGATACTTGGGTGTTTCCTCCTGAACTAGTGGTTCCTTTTGGTTGTTCCGCTTGAACTTTTTACACACATGACATGACTGAACCAATGCTTTGATTTGACCATTCATACCAGGCCAATAGTAGAGCATGAGTGCACGCGAAAGTGTTTTTTCAATGCCCATGTGCGATTCATGAAGCCACCTGGCTATTTTGTCCTGAAGTTGTGTTGGAACAACCAAACGATGATCAAAAAACAACAAGCCATTTTCCACATGCAATGATGATTTCAATTTGTGGAACTGTCGGACAAAATCATCAACTTGATGATATCCGGGCCAACCATTTTCGACGTATTGGCAGATTCGCTTGTATTTTTCATCAGTTTGCATGACATTCCGATAAAATTTGTAATTTTCTTCATTTACACAAACCGATTTTGTGACCGAATGAATTATACTCGATAGTTCCTTGATCTCTTCCATTTCCCCGAGCTGTGCCCGCGACAAGCAGTCAGCTATAAGCATGTCTTTGCCCGGTTTGTATACCACCTTAGCATTGGGATATTTTAACAACAGCATGAACCTTCGCTGTAGACGTGCCGTAACGTCATCAATGTCACGTTTTACTAGCGTTTCAAGTGGTTTGTGGTCACTTTCAACCGTGAAGTCACGACCGTACAAAAAAAACATGAAATCTTGGATATGCAAATACAATTTCGAGCAATTCCTTTGCAATTTGAGCCCATTTTTGTTCACTCTTGCTGAGTGTTCGTGATGCAAATGCTACCGGGTGTCCATCTTGCACCAGCACACAACCCAATCCGTCCTTTGATGCACAGTGACTTGTTTCTGCGGATCATTAATTGCCAAAATCGGATCAGATGATATAATGTTGAGCAAATTTGTAAACTCCCTCTCATTTTCATTTGTCCACTCAAATTTCACATCGTTACGTGTTAAGTTTCGAAGGTTTGCAGTGGATTTTGAAAGGTTTGGCAAAAATCGAGCAATGTATTTTAAAAGACCCAGGAATCTTGCGACTGCCCCCTTGTCTTTTGGTTTTTTCATTCCAAGGATGGCATCAATAATATTTCCCATGAATTTAATTTCTCCCTGTCTGTACTGAATTTTTTCTGGATTAAACTTGACATTGTTTTTCCGTGCACGTTCAAGAATCATTTGCATTATTTTATCATGCTCCTGCTCATTTTCCGCCACTATTGCCGTGTCATCAAAGTAAATCAAAAACCCCTTTATGTCCCAAAAAATTTGAATCATTTTTCGTTGAAATGCCTCAGGTGCGAAATTTAACCCATATGCCATTCGATTGAATTTGTATCGTCCAAACGGAGTCATAAATGTCGTCAGGTTCGAACTTTTTTTATCCAGTTCCATATGCCAAAATGCACTACTGAGATCAAGTACAGTAAAAACCCGTTTGTTTGCCAATTTTGACGAAAAATCATCAATTGTTGGAATTAGAAAATGTTCACGTTTAATACATGCGTTCAGTGGTTTTGGATGCAAACAGAGTCGCACCCGTCCTCCATTTGGTCGTTCGACACTTTGCAAATTGTTCACCCAGTCAGTTGGATAATCTACCAGTGAGATGATTTCATCGGCCACCATTTAGTCCAATTCCAACTTTAATTTATCAACTAGTCGGTACCCGCTTTCGGTAATGCAATACCGGTTTTGAATTTTCCTGCAAATAAATCGAGACCGTTCTAGGAAATTTCCCTATGCAATGAAATAAATCCCAATTATTCCCCACAAATTGTTCTTTTTGTTTCGGTAAGCAAGCAATAGCATTGATATCCACCCGTTTAATTAATCCAAATTTAATTGAAGTTTCAAGCCCAAGTATTGGTTCTGATTTATTATTAACAATGAGAAATTTTGCTTTATTTGATTCTTTTGTTCTTCAAAATCGAATACATTGAATTTAATTGGTTCTTTTTGAAAATTAATGTTTAATTTCTGTATCACATTCAATGGTATGTAGTTGACATCTGACCCCGTATCAATCATAAATGTAATGGTCTTGTGTCCAATCTGATATGTTTTGGTCCATTTTCCCTTTTCAACTGAATTAATTCTACAATAAAAATTATTCGAAATAAGAGTGCGTTCTGATTCACATTTGGATTCACAATCATTAAATGACTTACATTTCATGTCGCCCCAGCTCAAGCCAGCAACGCCGCTCCTTTTCACCATACTGCCGCTGTTGTTGTTGTTATTACCGCTACCACTGTTGTTGTTGTTGCACCTCTGCTTTGAACGGCACATTCTTTGAAAATGACCTACTTTCGAGCAGATCCTGGACGTTTGTCCCCTTGCACGGCATTCATTTTTGTGTTTTAGGTCCCAACGTTCACCACAATTGAAGCAAATTTAATTGACGGCGTTGACAGTTGGTTCCACGATACTTGCAATTGATTTCGATTCCAACATGCTCTTGTGTGTTGACGCCGCTTCAAATGACTAGCACGCTTCAGTCACTCTTTGCAATGTAATATCACGGTCAATTGCAGTTTCTTGTCATGAATGGCGACGATGATTCAATCACGAAGCATACGATTTTCGTATGACTGGCCGCATGCACACGTAAATTCGCAATGATATAGTTGTGTGTGAAGCTTCGTTTCAAATTCGTTAAACGTTTGCTTCTCCTTTTGAACGATCGAATTAAATTTGAACGTTTCAATCGCAGTGTTCTTTTGCGGCAAACAAAATTCGTCAAACTTTTTTATTACCTCATCCAATGTACGTTGTTTTGTTGCATCACCAATAGCAACTGCAGGTGCGGTACTTGTCTTTGGAACCACTTCCGTTGCTCGTGTTGTGCCCAGCAATGAATCATTTGTGCCGTCATTTGGGAATAGCGTGTTATAAATATTGGCACCTTGTGTACGAACTAACCAAACGAATTGTGCGATTTTCATTGGCTCAGTAACGTTAGATCCCATTTTGTCATTCGCAATCATGTAAACTATGAAATTTCGTTTCCATATCGGCCATTCGGTTGATATATTTGTACAGTCCAACGCTTCTGGTATACGCTGACTGTTTGCCATTGTACTTTCAATCCGATATAAAAATGATAAAACTAATGAAAATCCCGATGAAATATATCGATGAAAATTAGTTCCAAGCTTCGTCCCAAAGAATTGTTTTTTCTGCCCGATGATTCGTCGATTTGTGTATTTTTCCCGATGAATTTGAAAAATTATTTCCATACAACAAACAATGTGACTGCCACGTTGCTCTGTATTGTTGTTGTTCAAACACACAATCTTATGTCCGATTATTCTGTTACATTTCTGACACCATGTTATAAATAAACATATTTATAATAATATTAAACACATGAAATATATTAAAACACATGAAATATATTATAAAAACACATATATATATTTTATTAGGTGTAATATTTTAATATGAAATATATTTAAACACATATATATTTTGTTAGGTGTAATAGATGTTTACAATTTGATGGTCAAGGTTTAACTAACTTATATCTGCTTAACTAACTTATACAACATTGGCTATTTTTGTGTGACAGTTAGTTGTCATTCAATGATGTGAACTGATAAATCGATGAACCGGTGAACGCACTCATTACAGAGACAGATCGCGAGATGGTGATAGCCTTTTTTAGCAAAGCGCTTTCAAAACTGGAGAGGTATTATTGCATGACCCGAAGAGTTACTCGATGTGATACGAATACTCCGGCAATTTGGAAAATATCTTCTAGGAAGAATATTTCTTCTTAGAACAAACCATGCAGCATTGCAACTACGTAGTTGATCCACTTCAAAAATCCTTAAGGGCATGAGGAACGCTGGATCGAGCAATTACAAGAGTATGATTTTGCTACAGAACATCGTAGAGGCTACTCACATGGCAATGCGGGTGCTTTGTCGAGAAGACCTTGTATAAATAACTACATATTGTACTCTGCAAGAGGCTTATGATCCCGAAATTGAAAGGCGCATAATAATTGCTCATAGCGAGGATTGGAGTGACCATATCGTGCGACGTGCACAGAAGGAAGATTGATATTATAGCTTATCTTAGAATCGCTTAAAAATTAAATGGAAAACCCTAAGCAGCTTAAAGTGCAAGTACGAGTGCAACTACAAAAGCGTTATGGGCACAGTACGAGAGTCGAATGATGCACAATGGATAGATGTGCCGTTAATGAGAAAACCTTCAAGGAAATGACTATCACTTGCAAATTGTAGTACCAAAAGCAATGTTAGTGGACTATCACTTGCAAATTGTACTACCAAAAGATTGCTGATGTTCCACGATGACATTTCTTTAGGACATATTGGAATGAAGAGAACTCTCTCAGAAATTTGTAGGGGATTTTATTTTTATTAACTACCACGGTGATGTCGAAGATTGGTGCCGCAAGTGCAAGACCACAAACAAGAAGCAAAGGTGCGATCAAACTATATAATATCGGTGCTCCATGTGAGACGGCAGCGCTGAACGTAGCGGAACCTTTCCCCGCTACGAAAAGCAGAAACCAGTACATACACGTAATATGTTAATTTACAAAATGTCCAGAGGCGTTTGCAATACCGTGTGAACGGCATAAATACGAGAGCTGCTAGTCAGCGAGTGATTCCGAAACAACTGGTTGAACTCTGAAATTAATAGAGCGCTATTTAAATGGTCGGTCAATATAATTAGATCAGAGAAATACAGTGTGAAGTAGAAACACAGAAAAAATATGCAATTAGTACTACGACAGCAACGACAAAATTAGAAACAATGTCCAATTCGACGGTTGTCGAGGTCGTCGGTTGTCGCAAGTTTGTGAGGGTTTCATAAATTTTTATAGCCATTAATAGTCTTTCATGGTTATTGTAGGAGTTTTTTACGGGCCTTAAAGTGCCACGCCGTTACAAAGAATTTCTAGATTTCATAGCCTTCAATATATCAAACAGCAAACACTTGCGGAATAATATATGTATTATTTCCCATTATGTATTTTATATAAATAATCTTGCATTTTTTGATTGTGTTTATTATTACACTCTTGATGTACATAATGTTTAATACTTCTACATAGATAACCCTGTTCTACCAATTTATCTTTAATATTTTAGGATACACCCACATTTAAATAATTCTACCTTCTTCATGTCTTTCTTAAGGTTCACGTTAAGACGCCGAATAAAAGTATTGGCCAGATGTAGCATTTGATTATTTTTATTTTTATTTGTAGATTAATGTCAGTGCAGCATGAGATGTTCTTCATCCTTAGGAAGAACCATATATATGCATATTTGTTACAATTCTTGTTAAGTTCCCCCAGCATAAATAACAGATCTGATGAATTTTCTGACAACAGTGTCATCCGCAAATCTAATTATATTTATGTTTACTCTATTAATATTTATACCAGCGTTTACTTTTATACTGATTCTTTAAAAATGTATTCCGAATAAACATTACAATGTAATGGTGATAGGCTGCATCCTTATCTGACACCTCTTTTAATATTTATTTTGTCTCGCTACCAAGAGTTTTCATTGTAGCCACTTAATACCAGCGCAGAATTTCGATGATCTTTACATCTCCATTGTCTAGACGTTTGTTTCTTAGAATTTCTTTTAATTTCACATGGCTTATATTATCAAATACATTATCAAAGTGAATTAAGCACGTGTATATTTCCACATACGTCTCTATACATTTGAAACACAATTAGAAGTTTTTAGCAAATTGAAGGGAAAACTTGGGAAATGAGTTTTTGGGTCGAGTAGTTTCACAATGGAGGAAGTCCTATTCAAAGAGAAAGTCTGAGTTAAGTGTCATTCGCTCTAAATACGGGCAATAGTGAGTTCAACGCCACAGTAGTATGTAGGAAAATATTTCTTACAGAACAGGAAAATATGGGTAAATGCGGTATGACCAATCCGAATTTTGAAAGTTTCCTTGTCGAGAACTTTGGAATGGTTACTGTGTGTTAGAAATCTTGCACTTTCAAACCAGTCTATTTATTTACGAATGGCTAAAGATGTTCAATAAATGCAATTTGATTAGCAGATGCAACAAGTTTGGTATTTCAGTGGGATCAGAATGGTGGAGATCCTCCTCTGCCAGCTGATGATACCACTTAACCCCAATACTAACATAACCGGAAACCCAATTCAGTTTGATGTTTTTATCGTTTCATAGATTGAGCCGAATCTCACTGGGCATCGGATTATTTGATGACCTGCGAGATGTCTGTAAAAATATTAACATTGCTAGCCTCAGCCTCCAATCCGCGGTCCTAACCTCAGCCTCCAATCCGGATGTGGGAGGCAGATTGACAAAAAAAGAAAAGTGGATGGATATCTTTCCAACCCCGAGATCTTTAGGGATAGATCTCTTTTTAAGAGATTATGAAGAGGATAAATATATAAAACAATGATTATTATACATTATGGTTAAGCGGGATTTATGAAAATTGTGTAAAATAGGTGTTCGACCAGTTTCAATAAGGACGAGTCCTTTGGCTGATCAAATATAGCGACTGACGTATAAAGTGGAGGAATAGAGCAGCGTTCCGTCCAGGAGGGCGTCAGCTTATCTGATTGCTTTAATTTGTCTAATCTTACATTTACTACCAACCAGAATTTCACATTAAAAATGCAGTTGAGTCAGTTGATAGTTTTATTTATCTGCAGATTCCATCTCCCACCATGGGTAATGTAAATGCCGCGAATTTCTATGTAATCTGCCGTATGGAGGGATTGCGTCCAGATGAGAAGCTGCTCGTATCGCAGTTGTTTTCTGCATATATGAAGATATCGAGGGTTCGATGATCCAATAACAGCACCACTTTTTCCGCTCCAGGTGTTCACAGTCGAATTGACCTCTCTGAAGTACCTCCTCAGTGGTCAGTTCTACCGCCAGCACGGAAACACAGAGGAAATAAGTTTTGGAAGAAAGATCTGGGGCAAAGAGTGGATGTGCGTGTTGAAAAGACTAGTTGAAAAGAGAGGAGCCTTATGGAATACTATTCTGTTTGAGACGTTTTGACAATCATAGCCGTTTACTTTAACCGTGAAGATTCTACCAGTTATATATGATCGCAACAAGTTTAAGATGGGTAAGTCAACTCCCCATTCAGCCAACTATAAAATAACCCAATTCGAATTGCAACGATCGTATGCCTTTTCTAATGCCAGGATAATAAGCAGCCTTCATAATGTACGTTTAAAATAAGCGTAAATAGCGTGCTGTAGATTCAGACATAAAATCAGGTCCCCTTTCCGACCTGTAAGCATGTTGGTGGGGTGTAAGCTTCCTAGCAACAATTTGATTAAGTCCAAAAGCTAGTACTCGTATTTTTTCCAGAATCGTGGACATACAAGACAAATGTGAAAAAGGTCTGAAATATAGAGCTGAAGGACGCAAAAGTTTGTTTTGGTAAAGCAACCGCAACCGCAACTTTCTAATTTTTTGGAAATATTTATGTTTCCAATATATGATAAAAGAGGTTGGCAGTTCTACTGTGGAATGTCGAAGGAGTCTCATTAATCATTTGGAACGATACCTTATATCTGCCAGAGGTAGTTCCCTTGACAAAGTTAAAAAAGAACTTCAAACTCTGCAAGGGATATTTGCTGATTCAATGCAGATGTGGAAGACGGAAGTAGCGAAAGGGTTCCCGTGAAGGAGTTCTTGTCTCTACGACAGTCAACACTGAGATGATTGATCCAGGAAAACGATACCCAAGCTGTTTAAAGTTCCAGATTATAATTCCATTATCGGTCTCAATCGATGGAATAATTTAATTCTTTTGCCTACCGAAAATCCGATTGATTCCTCTCCATGCTTCCTGCGGGGAGGATGTGATGTCAATGGTGGCAGTAAAATCATTCCAACATGTATGCTTGGTCTGTCTCACTGCCTTCTAGACTCAGTCACTTATGAATCTAAATTTGAGAAGGTTGGCCTTATTGGGAAAACGGAAAACTTTTTTCAAGGCATATTTGGCTCACGTCTTAACGTAGCAATTTTCTATGAGTACCAAACTGGTCCGTGCCTAGATGCATCGAACGACGATGGCATGCACTCACTTACTGCACGCCAGACGATAGCAACCACATTCCTCGCTTTCTGGTTAACAGGCAATTCTAACGGTGAAGTATCCATTGGTGTAGTCACTACAGACCTAAACCTATCAGTTTGCCTTGTTTTACATGAAGCACGAAAGGATTTTGTGTTAGTGTGCACTACACTCGCGCCCAAAATAACGAGTAGGTGAACACTTCCCTCAGGAAAGTCAATCAGCTTCTATGAAAATGAACCCAATAGCCGTGCAGGGATAAAGACGAGATGGAGAGTAGGCTAAGTTCTTCTTGTTGAAAATATGGTTGAAATAGCATCGTTAATCAAATGTAAATCATAATAGTTGAATTGAGCCATTTCTGAAAACATTTTCCACACCAACAGCTTCTTTGAGAGCTCCAAGAGAGACTGTGCGCATTGCAATCTCGGAGGATGCTGGTGTTTTCGGGTAGTTGTTACCCAATTACCAAATTAACCACATTACAGCGCTCAGGTCTTTAAAAATATTTATGAGTATCGCACTTGTTCACCACAGGTGAGGGAACAAGATGAAGATATTCATCTGTTCTTAACTGCGTATTGTTAGTTTTGTCAGAAGGGGAGACGTTTAAACTGGTTGAAGGTTGTTTTTTCAAGTACGAGTAGGATATTTCGACAGTGGGTGATTAGTTGGGAGACTTGTTCTTTTAGAAGAACAGGGGGGTTGTTACTGAGGTAGCGTTTTAAGAGGAAGCTTTGATATACTGACGGCTTAGGCGACGAAAGTGTTGGGATTAATGGTGGAAGGACCAATTTGTGCTTTACAAATCCCAGTTGCTTTTGCCATTGAGCCCTTTTTGTCCGTCATAACCTTGTAAATGTTTTTTCTCTTGGCATACGATGGGGCAACAACTTTCTCCTGATACGTGGGTGTTGGTTTTGATTTTACACCGAGATTCTAGACCATGCTTGTTTTGGATGGAGAACAAGTGCAGATTTGGCACATAACACTGAAGCATTAGTGTTTCTGTGTGTGGCACAGCACGGACAATTCCGGTGGCCATGAAACAGTTAGGAAACGGGGATGGTCGACAACTTTGTTTGGGAGGGAAAGAAAATTTATTATTTGGTTCAGAACAGTTAAGCTCTGATTTGTTTTACTGTGATTGCGGTTATGATCATTTTTTGGTGCGAATCTAGTCTGGCTCTTTTTGTGCGCTTAGGGGTAGATACATGGATAGACAAAATACCCGAATACCGGAGGAGGATCCAGGGAAGTCCATGCCTTCCTATAAACACTTGTCTTTCCATTTTAACTGGTACCAAAACTAAATACTAATTATAAATTCACTAAATAATTAAATATACTACAACAATTTGAAATTTCTTGAAAACAACCGTACGGCACTACTTTTGTGTTTTCCTGTAGTAATTAATAAACTAAAAAATTGCTGAACCACATCGCGTATTATATTAAACAATACTTCGTGTCACAAAAGTTGTTTTTAAACAAAAAATCGAGTAAGCAGTTGCGTCCATAATAGTAAAACGAGCTATAAAAACAAAAATATAGAGCAATCGACTAAGTGTTAGATGCGGTATTCTTCTTCGGTAATGTTGTATGGATAGACAACGCCCACTTTTCTGGTAGAACGCCATTTTCATACATTTTTTTAAATACTTTTGTTAGTAACTTAATACCGTCATCATCAACCGATTTTAAAATTTCGTTTGAAATACAATCCGACCCGGTCGTTAATCTGTTTTTAGACTGCTGAATAGCATTCCTGACTTCATCTATCAAAATGTTGCATCCGAGCTGCTGAAATCGGGTCTCACACTATGGAAAATATCATAAACGTAGTTTCCATTTATTGATTCTTGAGTCAGCGTACAAAATAATTTTACCGTCTGCATCTTTTAGTATGCCAGGCTCTTTTTTCCAAAATTCGAAACTATTTTCATTTTTCTAATGAGCTTTAAAGCTATTGTAATGCTTTTCCACTTCGATTTCGATGCATTGTTGTTGCCAATATACATTTTTCGAATATCTAATTTGTCATATTATTAACTTATTAAAAATCTATATTTATAATTATCAACATTTATAATCTTTCATTTTAAAGAAATCTCCTTTCATTTATTAATATGACTATCTCGTTTACAATATTTTATTTTTCTTCGACATTCTATATTTTTTCAGTGATAATTCTTTTTTTATCCCAAAAGTGCAATTCTAACTGTACCCCATATTTCCACAACCTCTTGTTCATTGCTGATTTGACTTTTCACCATTTTTAGCTCTTAATATTTATTTCTACTTTGATTGCAGGATTTTTAATAGTTAGTCAGGATTATCTTTATTAAAGATGTAATTCTCAATTTTTTTCATAGTGGATATCTGCACTGAGATACGGCTTTGCAACTTCAATGCTACTCTTAAATCCATGGTTTATCATCATATAATCGATTTCGTTTTCCACTATATTATCATTATTTATATAACCTTCTATTAGGTATTTTGAATACTTGGTATTAAAAATACTAATAGAAGGTTATATAAATAATGTATGTTTTGGTTACCTACCACTCCGTTTAATGTACCTTTACCCATTTTGCCTTTGAAATCGGCCGAAATAAGAGCTATATCAAACTCTTTTGTTAATACCATTCGAAATAATTCCAGTAATCACTCCTAATATAGTCTACCAAGCCAATTATATCCTCTGTATGTCCATTTTGTTTGACCACCATTTGTCTGTTAGCATTTGAGAATCGTAGTGGTCGATAACAATTTATTATGGACCATCTAACGCCGCAACGACCTGTTGAACTTAATAATTGTCAATTGTGAGTACGCAGAGGAAATTACGAGACTTCTTTATATTAATCATATGCCTAGCAAGTCAACCATTCAGCGTGTAATGAATAGTTTTAAAAATATGCATACACTGGGAGATAAAGCGAAGACTGAGCGACAATTAATCCAACGTACACCTGAAATTATTGATGCACTGAGGCAGTGTTGCTGAATGTCCGGGTACCTCTCATCGACGCCGTGCACAAAAATTGGGAATATCCCAAGTGTATGCATATTTTTAAAACTATTCATTACACGCTGAATGGTTGACTTGCTCGGCATATGATTAATGTCATGTTTATTACAAATTCTCAAAAAAGAATTGATTTTTACCCGCATAAAATTCAATTGACACAACAGTTGCAGGCTAGAGTTTTACAACTCGGTATAGACGACCACCATTTTTGGCAAAAAATCATTATGAGCGACGAAGCACACTGCGACTTGTCTCGATAGCCGCTATTGGGGTACTGGAAACCATTAACTGATACACCAAATACCACTATACCCACGTAGAGTAACTGTATGGTGCGGCATTGGGGCCGTCGCCATAATTGGTCTCTATTTCTTTGAGGATGCTGGAGGCAATGCGGTAACAGTTACAGGTGACAGTTATTGGACAATTTTGGAAAATTGTCTTCTGAGCGAATGAGTTCAATTAGGCCTACAGAACATGTGGTTCCAACAAGATGGTACCATATCACACACAGTTCGTGCTACGATGCAAACTTTGAGAAATTTTTACGCCCGAATAATGTCAAAAATTCGACTGGCACCCTAGATCCCCTGATTTTAACCCACCCGATGTCTATGTATGGGGGTAATATCAACGGGCACCCACGATCCCCTGATTTGAATTCACCCGATGTCTATGTATACGGGTACTTGAAGGGAAAGGTGTACATTAATAAACTAACCACATCCTCGATGCTTAAGGACAACATTCCAAACGAAATTGCAGAAATAACACCAGAAGTCTGTGAAAATGTAATTCCAAATGTGCTTAAAAGACCTCGCCTTTGCGTCGCGGCCAACGGCGTGCATTTGACTGACATCATATTCTACACATACTGCTATAGACCAGATAATTAATCAATAAAATTGTATTTCATTTAAGTTATTTAAAAAAAAGTTCGACCTGGAACATAAAGCGCACTCTGTATAAGAACAATTAAAACACGTAGTGTTTATTCATATCGAAAAACTTTAGATGTGGTTTTCTGTAGCCTAGAGTAAAAATATTCCAATTGGAATGACTGATGAAAATGATGAATATTCCAAGGCATCAGTACCAAACTGAATAACTAGCTTGGGTGTTCACATCTCATCTACGGAGCCACAGATTACAAAACACTATTTAATGATATTACGGATTGTTATGGTAGATTTGCCAATAGTATTGATAACTTGTTCGTTACCTAAAATTTAAATAGGTGGCACACAAATCACCAAGAATATACAATCCATCAACGATGAAACCGGAAAACGATCATATGAACATACTCTCCACATACAATATCAAATATAGCCAGCATCATGATGCAAATTTACACGAGGTAGACTTAGCATTCGACGTTTGGCTGCTGAGCGAACTAGATATGTTGTTAAGTAGTGAAAGTAATTATTTAATATGGATGGCAAGGAAACAAATAATGAGCATTTTTGTGTACATACTAAGTGATGAGTGAGAACATTTTGTTATAATTTTTGTTCGTAAGTTTGTTGTGTTCTATTCAATATCCAAAATATACGCCATGTTTCACATTAAGGAAAATTGAGAATAGACTCTTGGCAGCTTGTTTTTTTTGTGTGGACAGAATAATTTTGTTTTTTCTTATTATTTGCAATTTTTTCTAATTATTTTTTCGAAGCGCTTATTTTCATGTTATTAAATCAAAATTAAACATTTAGTAATAACTTTCGGCGTGATTCGTCACATATATTAAAATTTGAAATAAATAAAAACTCCCACCAAAAATGTATTTAATGTACAATATGTTATACGTAAATTTCGAATAATAATTATGAAGTGATTGAGTGAAACTTCAGCGCGAGGTGGCTACCAGAAACAGATAAGTTTAATATCACATTTAAATGAATTATAGTGGAATAAATTCTTATATTAAAAATATGATTAAATTTACAAAAGGATGAAAGAAGAGAAAAAAGAACAATTAATTAAAAATTGTGCCATTTATAATGGTGTATAAACATATACTTATTTATGAAAAATAATTTTTAAAGATAAAAGTTATTTCATACCAAGAACATTTAAAAAAAAAAGTCAGTAAACTCTGTTGGTTTTCATTTCCATAAATTCATTAAAATTTTCCATATTTTATAATTTTCAATATTTTCCTTTTATTTACAAGTGGATGGAAAATAATAAAAGTAAAATTTTATCTTTGTTAAAGAACGAAAAAAAATAAGTGAAGGAATTACATATAATATTTTTTTTCCTTATTTTAGTCTCCCCTTGTATGCTTTTTTTTCTTTTGTCTTCCTTTCTTCATTATCTCTTGTCGCATGATCTTTGTTCCTCTTTCCTGGTTTTCTGGTCTTTTCTTCTTTTATTTTTCTTACGGGATTATGCCATGATAATAATGTTATAATAGAAATATACAACTGTTAATTTTCTTTAAAAAAATTATTAAATTAAAATTGCAATTTTTGACTGTTAAAATTTTAATGATTTAATATTTAAAATGTAATAATAGAAATATTAAACTGTTAATTTTGTTTTGATTTATTCAAATGAAAATGCAATTATTTTAGATTATTTAAATTTCATTGATTAAATATTTATATATGTAAAGAAAATATTAAACTGCTAACTTTTGCTTAAGTATTATTTAAGATTAAATGGAAATATTGAACTCAGTCGATTACGTTCTATAGATTTAGCAAACATATAATTATTATAACCAAAATTTTTTGTTAGTGTTAAGAATATATGAATTATAATGAATACTAATTGGTATTTTTATTTAAGATTCTCCTTTCCACCATAGCTTTCGGTGCAGCGACTATGGTTTCTTGAATCAATACATGCAGCAGAAGAAATCATCGTCGATATAAAAAGGGGCATTGCTAAATTATTTGGCTGCGGAGTGCTATAGGGCGGTTTGGGGAAAGACCATATAAAGACCAACGCCGGTGGTCCGCTTCACCCCTTTTTACTTTTCCTTTGCTTGTTGTTGGGCGATTTAAATTTTCTTTTTCTTTTAAATAATTTTTAAATATTTTCAAAACTTTTTTCTTAGAGATATTTTCTTATAATGCCTATTCCTTTCCTTTTGCCTAGATAGTTTTTAGTTTTCAACTTTTCACCATTCGTTATTTCTTCTTCTTCCCCTCCGATGGAGAATTTTACACCTTCGGGTGTCTCCATTATGCCCTATATTCTATATACTTTTTTCTGGTTATGTTGGATGTGGGAGCACATCTCAGCTACAACTTCAAATCGCCCCGCAATCTACGCATAAAGCTAGCGACAAGCATGACTAGCAGAAGAATGAGCTCTGAGTATGTTTGTCATTGGCCATACTCCTGTAGAACTTCATGTTCAATAAATATTTATTTTTGTATACAAATTTTCATACTGTCCCATTCCTTCTAACACCCAAAATTACTATGAATTTTTTTTTCAATCATAATAGAATGGCACCAGAGTAATTTTTTGTATTTTGACTCGTTATTTCCCATCGTCTTGTCACGCATAACAAAACCGTGCCCAATCTGGAGCCAAATTACGCTGTAACGAATTATGGCCTCTAGTCTTGAGAATGTGAGAGTTGGCTGGGTACTAGCTAGTCGAGTCGGCTATCATTTTGGAGGGATTTCATTCATCAATCACAAATTGTGGGATTATTTAAATGCTACACAGCTAAGTAAAATTTTATTTTAATTCATCCCCTTCACTCCATCATATGCCATTTTTATCCCCCTCACGGACATATGCCGACCCCAACTCTAATTATCCGGAATATCAGAACCACCAAAACAGAGGCATACGAACCATCAATACCAACAAAACCAATAAGACCATCAAAGCCGAATTCGATCTCACCGGAATTCTAACTACCACCCATGAAGGTCCGCCGGTCCGCTGAAGGGATGGAAAATCCAATATGATGAAAACAACTCCGGACTCAACGAGGAAAAATCCATCCTTAGGGTTGAAGTACTCACCAATAATTCATTGGATGATAATTTCGAGATAATGGTTAAACATCTATACCTACTATTTAATGAGCAGTTGTCCAATTGGTATTGAGTGTGTTACTGAGGAGCAATTCTTCACCAACTTGGGAGGAAGTAAAAGATTGGAAGGACTAAAAAAAGAGAAAGCAGCGTGGGTGGACGGTGAACATACATTTACCGACAGTGTAGAAAAACAAGACATACCCAATGTAGCTGCTTTGCAATCTACTTTCATATGCTGAAACATACATACTTTGACTGCGAACAATCAACACAACACATTTTTGTTATGGATGTGGGCAGGACACTTTTGAGCCTCATTGCGCTAATTGTCTTTCGGGAAACCAACCAGGGTCAATGCGTCCACAAACTTTCAAACAGACCGAAGTCGACCGACCGGATGAGACACGGCTGTATTCAGAAACGTCAGAACAGCTAAAACAGACTACCGACAGCAGACAAAACGCACACGTCCGAACGAATACTTATGCACGATCGTCTACCCATATACCAACACTTCAACCCCAATATAAGTATTTTCGCGCAACCGGTCTGAGTAGCATTCATCACCTCAAACCCCCTTGACCTTCCCTCTTAGGCCCTATCACGTCCGCCTTAAAGAATATGAAGGGGTCAGACGACGTATTTTTGATTCACTATTTAAACCGACAAACGATAATTCTAATGTAATTCTCTTAAATAAACTTCGCAGTCGCGCTGCTAAGAGAATGCGATTTTTCTGAAGAGCCATAGACTATAAGCTACTGTTACGAGTGTCACCATTCTTATTACACCGTACACCTGTTGGGTCACTGCATTTTTGAACTTGTTAAAAGGATCCTCCGCAAGCATAGAGGTCGCAATGGTACAGCAGACGACACTCGGTAGCGTAAGTGCTTCCGTAACGTACAGAAAAATCACTAAAGCTCTATCTCTATATATAGTTCCAAGCTTGACGCAGGAGCTTTATTTGGAAATAGATTTTTGGGAAGCATTTGGATTGGCAATAGATATTATGGGACATGTCGCCTCTTCTAAACTGAAGGATGACAAGTGGGAAGCAAACCAACACATTTTAACACCAAACCAGGATTCGAGACTAGAATCAATCAAATCTGCATTGCCATCATATAGCATTTTAGGATAAGGCCGGATGGGCCTAATAGAGCACAGAATCGACGGTAGTTCAGACACCCCGATTATGCAACGATTTCATCCGGTGTCGCCTGCAGTCCAAAAACTAATGAATGACGAGGTAAAATTGATGTTATCGTTGCGAGTTATAGAGGAAAGCGTGACTATTTAGAGTTCGCCTATAGTACTAGTCAGGAAACCAGAAAGTTCGTATTTTGCAGATGTTTCCGCTTCTATAACTAACACCCTTTAAAAAAAATTCTTAAATTTGCATGGACCGAAGAGGCCCAGAATGCTTTTGAGGATTTTAAAAGTAAGTTGACCTCCTCTCCATTGTTAAAACGACTTCTCTAAGCCTTTTGTAATCCAGCGTGATGCGAGTTACACTGGAATTAGGGGTGTGCTTCTGCAGGAGGACGAGGATAATGGACGTCCAATTGCATATGAATCACAAAAACTACACTCGGGTCAACGAAATTACTCTGTAACTGAGCAAGAATGTCTAGCAGCCATTCTAAGTATCGAAAAATTTTGATCCCACGTCGAGCTAATGCCTTTCAAAGTTGTGACCGACGACTAGAAGGATCTGGGTGGAAGATTGACTACGTTGGAGTTTGAAACTGCAACGTTTCGATTTCCGTATAGAGTACCGCATATGAAGCCTAAATGTAGTACCCGATGCCCTCTCAACAATATACTGCGAGGATATTAGAAATCTTGATGAACCTGAATTGAAAATTGACCTGGTCTCCGCATTTTTGTGCTTCAATTTCCTTCTTAAGTCTTTAAGAAGGAAATTGAAGCACAAACTGATTTCTGAACTCGAAGGAAAGTGATGGATACGTGTATGTCCGTATACTTCCACGAAGCGATGATCCTTTAAAGGAGCAAGGAGCTTGGACATTATAGATGCCAGAGTCTCAGGACAAACATAATTTCCAAATTACTTGATCCAGCAGTAGCGGCACTTGGAGGTATTGATAAGACCATAAACTTTATTCGGCGATATTTTTATTAACCTCGAATGGCAGCGGACGTACGATATTGTTTTAAATAGCTATACATGCAAGGAAACAAAATCCCCTAACGTCACTCTTTGTCCTCCTATTGGGTTTGTGAGCATCACTGAGCGCCCGTGATAGCGCGTGCACCTCGATTTCCTTGGTCTTTATCCCTGCAATACTGAAGGAAATATGGTTATCTTAATCATATTAAAACGTTATTCCAATTTTCCCTATTAATACCGTCAAGATGCTTGCGTCGGAGATATACTAAATGCTTGAGGATTTGTTTCACCATCTTGGCGTACACGAGACCGTAGTCACCGACAACGGAGTTAAATTCTGTTTTTCAATTAAGACAGAACTTTACGCCCCTTAGGCAAATGCTTTTGAATGCGTAAATAGCTCAATATTGGCGCATCCAAGCTTATATTCAAGAGGACAGTATATTATGGGAAATCGTTTGAGTTGTATAACCTGTGCCTTGAGTAACTCCACTCATCAGACAACCGGCAATATTTAGAACAGAGATAAATGTACAAACTGCGACGTAAATTGGATGGTTTTGAGGGAAGATACCTTCCTCAATTAGAAGATAAATTAACAATTATACACGCTCAGATGAGCAGCCGATTTGCACAAGCTTCCGGGAAAGGGGAAAGGACTTATAATTTACGGGCAAAGGCAGTTAACTTTCATGTCGGCAGGATGTATACCAGCGCAACTTCCCACAAATTAGTTATCTTAACAATTTAGTGGGAAACTAGCTCGCAAATCCTAAAGTACAGAATCAGAGCAAGAAAAGCAACAACGACGTACTACGAACTAGAGGATATGAAAGGGAAGCTACTAGGAGTGTACCACGCTAACATCCGTTAATAAAAGAAGAATAAGGGAAGATACTAACTTCGGAAAGGCCGGTAAGAGATGTGCCGGCTAGCTCGTCGTTCGGTTCCGTCCTACGTTCAATGAAGCAGGGAGGTGGTTTTTCGATATAAAACATATAGAAAAACTTTAGATGTTTCGTAGCTTAAATTAGAAATATATATTACATTATACGATTCCAACGATAAATTTTTCAGACAATTGGAATTACTGATGAAAATAATGAATATTCCAAGGCATCAGTACCAAACTGAATAACTAGTCACATATTGCAAAACACAATTTATTAATAAGTATTAAGGATTGTTAAGGTAGATTTGACAGAAGTATTGATAACTTGTTCGTTACCTAAAATTTAAAGAGATGGCACACAAATCAGCAAATCTATACATGGAATCTGAAGATTCCATGATCCGATGACGTTCCGTAGAATCAACACTGAAAGCGGAGAACAATCGTATGGACATACTATCGTACATACAAAGTCAAATGCATCAGGCATCGTGATGCAAGTTTACACGAGATAGAATTAGCAACCGACGTCGGGCTGCTGAGCGAACTAGATGTATTGTCAAGGAGTGAAATTAGTTAAAGTTAAAATAATGAAATTGATAATGAGTTCTTTAATATGGATGGCAGGGGAATAAGTAATGGTCATTTTTTCTGTAATACTTTTGTTATAATTTTTGTTCTTAAGTTTGTTGTGTTTTATTCAATATCCAAAATATACACCGTGTTTCACATCAAGAATTCACGATAAACTCTCGGCAGCTTGTTCTTTTGTGTGGACAGAATAATTTTGTTTTTGTTTATTAGTTGCAATTTTTTTTTGTATTGAACATTTTTTAAATACAATAAAAAATGCTTCGCTTTTTTTTAAAGCTGATTTTTATATTATTAAATCAAAATTGAACATTTAGTAATAATAACTTCCTGCGTGACTCGTCATAAATTGTATAGTTAAAAACAACCCTTTCTAAATAAATAATAAAAACCCCACGAAAAACGTATTAAATTAACGTAAAAAAAAGAAAACACTAAAATTTTGAATTTTACTTCGGAATAAACTAAATTTTGATTAAAGCAAAATATAAATGCCAATAATAATTATGAAATGGTTGAGTGAAGTTGAACATCGTAACCGGCAACCTATAATCTGGCTTCCAGAAACAGATAAGTTGAATAGCATATTTAAATGAATTATAGTAGAGTGGAAGAAAAATATAAATTCAAAATAGGAATAAATTTATAAAAGGAAGAGACAAAAGAACAAATAATAAATAATTGTGCTATTATATATATGTAAGATATTAAGTTAATATTAGTTCAAATAATACACCCGATTTCTTTTTTTCTTCTTTCTTTATTTTACTTTATTTTTAATGGCACGTCTTTTCCCTACGCCTGCAGCCCAAGAAGTGAACCAAAACTCCCCCTTTTTCACCTCAATCCTAATTCACCACCGAAGACGTTTCTCCTTCTGCCCACCATCCTGTGCTGCCACCTGCCTGCCCATACTTTTCCTAATTCACCTTTCACCATTCCTACACTCGGCCATTCGACTTTCATCTGCCTCAGATGAACACCAGGTTTTCATTTTGTCTGCACTACTTGATGTCCTCACAGGACCCTCCTGTTCGCCCACCTTTTCCACCTCGTATCTGTCATGATCCCTGATTTTTACTACCGCATATGGCCCAAAATATTTTTGCTTAATTTTGAGTGTACTGCCGAATTGGGTTCTTTCAATCGCCACCAATTCATTTATTTTGAAACGAACCGCTTTTTTCTTGTTTTTGTTGTATTGCAAAGAATTTTCGTTTTGTATTTCTTGAATTTGTTCTTTGGCTTTATCTCGCATTTCATCCCGTTCATCCATATAGAGTTTTATGTTCTCATCGTCTAAAATGTCTTTCATATTCATTTCGTTCATGATCTTCATTTTGACACCAAACATTAATTGACCCGGTGACATTTTAATGGCGCGTTGATATGTACTGTTTATGAACCGTTGTACGCATTTTACATTTTGGTACCATTTATCTGGATTTTTCAATGACAGCTTCGTTAATAAATTAATTATAATTCTGTGGACCCGTTCAACCTGCCCATTTCCGCGGGGTGTCCCTGTCGTTATGTGATGTAACACAATGTCATTATCTGCACAAAAACATTTGAAATTTTCTGCAATAAATGCTCTTCCTTTGTCCGTTATTATCCTTTTAGGATAACCGAAGATGCTTGTTAAAATTTCCATTTTCTGCACGGCTTCAGCGCAATTTAGTGTTTTAGTTGGAAATGTCCACGTAAACTTTGTGAACCCATCTACAATTGTCAAAATATATTTACAATTTTTACCCGTTGACGTCATTGGTCCAAGATGGTCAAGATGCCATGTGTCCAATGGAGCATCACCCTTTGGTATTGGGTTCAACCATCCTTCTCCTTTTTTTTTTTTTAGCTAGCAAACATTTCACGCAACTGTTGACGCATCGTTCGATGCGTTTTTGTACATCATATATGAAAAAATCATTTTTAATTACCTCCCACATTTTTTTGTAGTGAAAGTGTCCGTTTTCGTGCACTTCTTTTATAATGCCATCTATCATTATTTCTGGTACTACTATTAATGTTGCCCCTTTCACGACTTTACATAAAATTCCATTTTCCATTATGAAATTTTTATACGGTGTCATTTTAAAATTTCAATGATTGCGTTTAATTGGTCGTCCTCTGCTTGTGATTTTTGAATTCGACTGGTTATGTTGTCATTTTGTTTTATGTTCATTATGACAGGATTCCGACTAAGCGCATGGACATGTTGCATGCGACTTGCAGCCCTGTGCTCTACCGTATATTCAAATTCTTCTAAAAACATTGCCCATCGTGCAATTTTGGTGATTAATTCTCTTTTTTGTAATGTCATGGTGAAAGCTTTGCAGTCTGTTATTAATTTAAAAGGTTGACCCAATAAATATACTCTGAATTTTTTTAAAGCTTCGACTATGACCAATACTTCAAGTTCGTAGCTTGTATAATTTTGCTCAAATTTCGATGTTTTTCGGATCCAGTAATAAATTGGATGTAATTTGTTGTCTTCATTGCTGACTTGGAATAAAATAGCACCATACCCATCTTTACAAGCGTCAGTGTGTACCTCAGTTACAGCACCCTGCCTAAAAATCTGTAACACTGGTTTTTCGTTCATTGCTGCTTTGAGTTTTGCAAACGCATTCTTTTGCTCAATTCCGAATTTAAATTTTGTTTCCCCTCTTAGCATGTCAGACATCGGTTTAGCAATCGTCGAAAAATCCATAATAAATTTCCTGAA
The DNA here is from genome assembly GCA_958298945.1 of Atherix ibis. Classification (NCBI taxonomy): domain Eukaryota; kingdom Metazoa; phylum Arthropoda; class Insecta; order Diptera; family Athericidae; genus Atherix; species Atherix ibis. Next base: position 89,085 of record CATQJD010000122.1, read on the forward strand.
GTAGCCCACCAAACCACGAAATGACTGAACTCGTTGAATACTTTTCGGTTCTGGAAAATTTATTACGGCTTTCATTTTCTCTTCAGATGGTGTTATTTTACCATTTTCGATGTTGTGACCGAGATACTCGATTCGCCCTTGTAAAAACTCGCACTTCCGCCAATTTATTTCAAGTCCATTTTCTTTTGCCACCGTCAATACTGTTCTCAGCCGTTCCATTCCTTCAGCCATCGTTTGTGATGGGATCATAGTGTCGTCAATGTATATGATCACTACACCATTGTTTATTTGCGTTCTGAAAATGTGATTAATATATTTTTGGAAAACATTAGATGAATTGCATAATCCGAATGGAACTTTTCGGAATTCGTAGTGACCACTAGGTGTTACGAATGCTGTGTATTTGCGGCTTTTTTCTTCAACGGTCACATGTAGGAATCCGTTTTTTAAGTCTAGCTTTGTGAAATATTTGGTGTTTTGCAATTTATCTATTTGATCTTCTAGTCGTGGTATTGGATAGCGATCCTTATAAATTTTTTGCTTTACTCGCCGATAGTCAACACATAATCTTTTGGTGCCATCCTTTTTAGCAACTAACACTATTGGATTATTAAATGGATGAAAGATGGTGTGATACAAACGTGGATTGTTGTATCACACCATCTTTCATTCATTTAATAATTTGATCGTTCACCATGTTGTGTTCACTTATCGGTAGTCGTCGTGGTGGTTGATGTACAGGAATATCATCGGTTACAACAATATTCATTTTAACTTCAGTGTCATCTATTTTGTTTGGATTGTAATTTAAAATCATTTCGTCAACTTCATCATAAATTTTCTTATCTGAAATAATTAAATTTTGTAATAGCGTTTCTTTCATATTTGATACCACCTCAATATTGAATAAAAACGTAGAATCGTCGCCCTTATTGACATCACCATGATCTTTATTCGTGGTTTGATCATTTTTGGTATGCTCGATTTCGTCATCACGTCTTTTTTTTATTTTCATGCCAAATCTATTAAATGTTATGTCACATTTGTTGATGACGTTCATCCCAATTATAAGATCAGGACACATCACATTATCTTCGACAATGTGTACTTCAGTTTTTTCGAACGTGTCATCATCTATTGTGATGTTAACATTTGAGATACCTCTTATGTTCAATTCCGCCCCAATTCCAGAGATTGAAATTGACTTTTCTATTTTGTGGTGATTTGGTTTAATTTTTCTGAGAATGTTGTTCTTCATTATGGTCACATCAACGCCAGTGTCAATTAATGCAACCAATTTGACGTTGTTTATCGAGATGTTATGGTACGTTTCATTTTTCTTTATTACGTTCATATTTGGTTTCATACCTCACTTTTTTTGTTATGACAGTTGTTGCTTTTGTGACCATATTCATTGCAACCAAAACATTTCGGCCCCTTTGATGCATTCGGACAATTTTTTGACTCATGTCCCGCCCCACCACAGTTGAAACATTTCGAACTGTTTTTAATTTTCGTCTCTTTAGGTTTCTTATTCGAACCATCATTTTTTGTGTTCTTATTGTCGATTTTAGGTTTTGCTTCATTTCGAGTTTGTTTTAGATATTCGTAATCTATGCACTTTTATTTTAATTGTTTGGCAGTTCTCGCACTATACAAAACAATTTTGTCTGGCGTATCGTCTCTGATGCCCGCGACGATATACTTGACTATGGCCGATTCCTCCATATTAACTTGACGTGCAATAGAGTGCATTTCATAGAAATATTGCATGCACGTTTCGTTGGCCCTCTTAATTCGCTTTTGCAACTGCTTGTGGACGTCGTTGCTGTCTATTTTGGTCGAGAACTCCTCAACCAGTGCTTTTTTAAATTTTTTCCACGATATTAATTTTTTTTGTTCTCGTACAAACTCCAATGCAGACCCACCAATCAATCTTTTCGCATAAATGCACAACTGAACGTCATCCCACATAGCCACTTCATTAAAATCTTCGCAATCGTCAATCCATCTTTCTATTTTTATTTTGTTGTCGCCTGTGAAAGTTTGGACTGCATTTTCCAGGTCACAAAATTTAATGAAGTTTCGGCTGTGGTTTTTACCTTTGTTTACATTATTTTTTTTTTTTGCTGCGCGTTCATCTGAACTGTCATCCACGCTCGCGCTGTCATCTGAGTCGGCTGAATCTGCAAAACTTTCATAGGGTGTTTCATTTTCGAGCATTTGCTTTTCTTTTGCAGATTCAGACATTTGCGTTGTTTTTGCAGATTTTAGTTGCTGCTTCCGTTTATCTGCTGTTTCCTTCGATGTTGATTCACCCGCGTTTTTACCCATATATTTTTTGCTAATGGCGCCTTTTTTAATCGTTTGCGATTTGTCGTTTACCCTCATCATGGGTGAGATTTTTGCGTCGTCGCGATTATGTCCTCGTGCGTCTTCGGCTTTGTTGTCGTCGTTTTCATCTTCGTCGTCATTATCGTCTTCATTTAATGCATTTTCAGTACGTCTTGGACATTCTTTATTTTCAATGGTTAAATATTTAACCAATCGTTCCCTTAGCTCTTTTTCATCACCTCTCATTGACTTACACATGGTTTCGAGCCTTTCTTTGACTTCCTCCGGCGTTAACATACTTACATCGTCTTTTCCACTTGTCATTATTGCGTTAGACTATGGCTTTTGGTTGAGCCCCCATGTAGGATATTAAGTTAATATTAGTTCAAATAATACACCCGATTTTTTTTTTCTTCTTTCTTTATTTTACTTTATTTTTAATGGCACGTCTTTTCCCTACGCCTGCAGCCCAAGAAGTGAACCAAAACTCCCCCTTTTTCACTTCAATCCTAATTCACCACCCATGACGTTTCTCCTTCTGCCCACCATCCTGTGCTGCCACCTGCCTGCCAATACTTTTCCTAATTCACCTTTCATCATTCCTACATATATGCATACATCTATACTTATTTATGAAAAAATTTAAATTAAATTTGAATTTCAAAGTAAAAACAAGTATTTTAAAAATTATTTCTCTAAATTTTTTTTAATAATTGGTTTGAAATATCTTTTATATTTAAAGAATATTTATTCTTTTCATATAGTCCATAAACTATGCTATGATTTTCATTTTTTAAAATTTATTATAATTTTCCATGTTTTAATACTTTCAATATTTTCCTTCTATTTACAAGTGGATGGAAAGTAATAAAAATAAAATTTAATCTTTAACAAAACAAAACAAAAAGAAAACACAAACCAACAACAAACTATATTAAAATATCATGCTTGAATAAAAAAATATCTAGAAAAGTTTTATGAAAATTCAAATATTTTACCAATAGTCCTTTAAATATAAATAGGAAAAATTAACTCCCATTTGTTAATAATAAGTTATGAAAATACAAGTTTTGAAAATATTTTTAATACAAAAAAAAAGTCAAAATAAGGGAATCAAAATAAGGGTATGTTTTCTTTCTTCATTTTCTCTCGTCGCATATTTCTTCCTCTTCCCTGGTTTTCGGTTTTTTTCTTCTATTTTTTTTCTTCTTACGGGATTATTGCATGATAATAAAGTAATAAAAGAAATATTGAACTGTTAATTTTCTTTGAAATTATTATTAAAATGAAATTGCAACTATAGACTTGAAATTTTATTGATTTAATATTTAAAATTGTAAAGAAAATATTAAACTGCTAACTTTTGAGTATTATGTTAGATGAAAAGGAAATATTGAAATACAATGGATACAGTTCCATTGACTTAGAAAACATAAATTATTAAATTATAAAAGAAAAAAAAAGTTGATTGAAAGGTGACAACCGAAATTATTTGTTAGTGTTAAGAATATATTAATTATTATGAATTCTAATTGGTATTTTTATTTAATATTCTCCTTTCCACTATAGTTCTCGGTGCGGCGACTATGGACATCATCGTTAATATAAAGGGGGCACTCCTAAATTATTTGGCCGCGGACTGCCAGAGGGTGGTTTAGGGAAAGCCAGGGAGAGAAGGTCCATCTAAGTCTCACCCACCAACGTCGACTGTCCGCTTCACCCCTTTTTTACTTTTCCTTGGCTTCTTGGACGATTAAAATTTTATTTTCCTTTTAAATAATTTTTAAATATTTGCTAAACTTTTTTCCTATAGATATTTTTTTTCTGGACAAATTTTTACCTTCCCAATTTGTATACCCTCCCTTTCAATGCTTATTCCTTTCCTTTTGCCTGGATAGTTTATAGTTTTCAACTTTTCACCATTCGTTCTTTTTTCTTCCCCTCTGTTGGAGAACTTAATACCTTCGGGTGTCTCCATTATGCCCTCTATTCCGTATACTTTTTTCTGGTTATGTTGGATGTGGGAACACATCTCAGCTACAACTTCAAATCGCCCCGCAATCTACGCATAAAGCTAGCGAAAAAGCATGCATAGCAAAAGAATGTGCTCTCTGTGTATGGTCGTCATTGCCCATACTCCTGTAGAACTTCACGTTCAATAAATTATTTTGTTATCTAAATTTTAGTTCCTTCCTCTCCATTCCAATACCCAAGAATTCTACTAATTTTTCTTCATACAATTACAGGATCTTTACTCTCGTCTAATTATTTAATTTATTCCGGTGCATTTCTTATATACATTCGTTTTATTTCTACATCTCAGCATGTTATAAGTTTGCTTGAAAAAATTTAAGTGAAACACCAACATAAATTCAATAATTTAAAAAAAAACAACAAATAACTAAAAAATAAAAGCTTTTATCGAAATTTCATTTTGTAAAAGAATGTTGGTTTTATTTAATTTATACAATAGAACGTCTGTTTACGATATGTGGAATTTGAATATAATAATTTACTCTATCACGTATTTCTCTACACCTATTTTTGATTAAAACCAATAATAAATATATCATTAAGTTTGTATTTTTGAATAATGAATCTTAATTGAGTTTGATCTTTTTCGGACGAAACTATGCGTTTAAAAGCGGTATAATGTATAGTAAAACAATTACTCACCTTATGTAATTATTAATTTTTTTTCTATTTTTGGTCTATTGGGGTACCTCGATTTCATGATGAACAACGAATATACATATTTACACATACCAAATTTAGTAGTAATAGCATAGTAGTAATAATAAAGTAGTTTTAGTATAGTAGAGTAGTATAGTGGTAGTAGCTTAGGTTTAGTACTGTATTAATAGTAGTGTAGTAGCAGTAGTAATGTAGTATAAGCTTAGTGGTAGTCTTGTAATTTTCGTAGTATAGTACCATACTTATAATATAGAAGTTGTGGTAGTAGTAATAAAATAAGTAAAGGTAATTGAAGTTGTAGTTGCTTTTCCGGTATTGTTGCTATTGTTTATTAATCTGCTTGTTTCCATGTTGAAAAATCAGAACTTAAATAAACTATAAGATGTCACATTTTATATTTTCATTCTCGGTAATTGTTTCGTTTGTTCGCAGTTTTCATTAGAAAATTATAAAAATTATCTTCGACTATGACTACGAGAACGACTACGACGTCTATGATCGCGGCCACCTAGGCGAAAATAAAATATTAAAATAAATTAATGCCAATTAAAAACTATATAAACAGGTACTATTCACCGGTACAAATATTTTGGAAGTGCTTAGATCTATAGAAACAAAAGATATATTGGAATTACCGTTTTCTTATTTCTCCAAATCTAACATCATCTAATTATATTTGCACTGAAGAATGTAACATGTTTTTTTAAATAAATCAATCACTGCCAAGAAAAATTAAGAATAAAATAACTACGCGTTATGTACTTTATAGGGTCATCATACAGTTATTGATTTAGGTGACTAACAAAATCAATAAAGGTGAAAACATGAAGTACAGAATAATTGGAGGAGAATTCCAACTATGTAATCATAAGACGATATATTTACTGGAACGATATTCTTAAATAACGTTTCAGTAAATATTGTCTTATGATTACATAGAACGATGATCTATGTACTCATAAGCCAATATTTACTGGAACGATATTTTAGATAACAAAGGAAAAAAAGGATACGGTCAGCAATAAATCATTAAGAGGAAACAAAATTCCGCAAATACACTTTCAGACTTAAGATATTAGTCCATAATCAATTTAGAGATAAGAAAATCTCTGAACATCATGGTTATGCCAAACTAAAGGATAATAGCTTTTAAAGAAATAATAGGACTTTACCAAAAATTTTGTGAGAATTTTAAAATATTCTTTATTTGAATTAGGAATAGGTAAGCTTCTACTTCTAAATATATTTCATATAATCTTTGTATCGTTAAATTACATCATCCTATTATTTTCATATGTTTGAGAGAAATAACATGGTGAATATTCAATATGAAACCTGAAGCTAAATTTTAAATGTTAGTGACAGTATCTAATGGAGTTTCTATAAATTAAATTAAACAAAAGATTTGAGCAATTAACTAACAAACAAAAATATACGTACGGTTATAATGATCTCTATCATGATCTCGGGCACGTCTATCAGAGTCACTATGGCGATGTTCTTTTTCACGATAGCTTCTGTCTTTGCCGCGACGATCAAAGTCTCGCGAATATGTCTTACGTTGATGATCGTCAGTATCGCTGTAGGATCGAATATTTGTAAACATTTAAATTAACTTAATTTTATTAATGAGCAATTGATGTAAAATATATTTAATTATTATATGTACCGTTGACGCCTCTGGTCTCTTTCTCTATCCCTATCTCTACGATTCTTTTCGTTACCATTTTCTAGTTTTTTTCTATCATCATCACGTCGACGATCCTCTTCATCACGTTCTCGTTGCTTTTTATCATGCATTTCTTCAACAGCTTTTCGAAGTCTTGAATATCCTAAATGTTGTTTACCAGTTAAATGATCTTCAATTCGCTGTTGTGCATCTCCCACAATCAAAAATGCTCCGCAAACTTCGCACACTTCCATTTGTTTCTCTTGTGAAGTATTCAAATCGCTCGCCCATGAAGGCACTCCATTTGTTATTGACGTCGTTGTTGTCATTGTTATTGCAGATATTGAATGCACTGGTGAACCAGTTAATGAAGGTGATTTTGTTCCTGTTGACGTTGGAGAATTTGGAGGCGCGGCACTGGACGCTGTACTAACTGCATTACCGTGCTGGCGAACTAATGCCTCTTTTTCTTCTTTTAGTTGTTCACAAAGCATCATTAGACCCTGCATTCAAAATATATGAATATGAACTATTTTTATTAGTATTATAAAGTCTTAAACCTGAAAATATGCCTAGCGCCTTCAAACGGAATTTATAATTTAACAAGGATTTCAATATACCTTAACAATGAATATTAGGAAGAACGAATAATTGTTTCTAAACAACTTTATTTCATTATATATTAGAGACCAAAAGTATCGACTCACCTTGCACTTTCAACTTTAAAGACATTTTTTCAGGTACTGCTAAGAATTTAAAAAACAGAGCCTATATCATTCTATTACCTTACATTGTTATTTTTATCAGGTCTTAACCCCAAAAATAATTTTTATAATGTCGTAGTCACGAAGTTTTTTGTAAAGGAAACAAAGATTTTCTGGGAGATTAAAATATGAAACGAAACAGTACCGATACAATTTCTTATTTTCAATAATCTCTTACTTCGATTCCATTTGTCATCGCTATATATATATATACTATTTCACTCGTATATGAATGCATTTCTCTATTCCAGGGTGAGAAAAACTGTAGAAACCTTGGTCCGTTTTATTTCAGCGCATCACTACGTATGGGATTGACATAAAGACTTCATTACCACGTCGTTCAGTTGTCAGAACTCTTCTAAAATCGATCTTAATCCGACAGATGTTCCACCCTAGACCATGCAAAAAGCTAAATCGTAGCTAAAGCGTTCTTTGATTCAGCATTGTGTAAACCACCCTCTTAGACAACAATACTATCTTCATATTTCGTTGTCACCGTGGACACTTGTCCTCCTATCACCATAGAGAATAATGAATCCCCACTTTTACATATTCCAGTCGGCATGGCACAGCGCAGTTTGAGGTAGTCAAACGATTAGATAACGTTATTCTTTGTTCTAGTAGTATCCACCAAATTGTCTCCCTACGAACAGCCACTTCTGACTTTGTCTGAATTACTGCTACAACTCAACTACATTGTCAGCAGTACGTTAATGACATCGTTTCTATTTAATGACCATACCACTCAAATGTTGACCCTCAAGGGTCGCTAACAAAAAGTCCCAGTCTCCTGATATTGTTGATTGACCCATTGCCAAGCTGACTTGTTCATATTAATTTCTCGATCTTGAGATGTATTGCTTGCACTAATGCTACGATTCAAGCGTAATATTTATTATTACTTGTCGCCTTATATTCAAAAAGTGAAGACCCTTTCTACTACTACATATTTTGTAACACCATCTATTGAGTTTTGTGTGAAGTAAAAGAATTTATTTTTTAAATGAATAAATTATTGGAATTAAAGAACTATGCAATTTCAAAGAGAAATAATTTCTTTCCGTTTATTGTAATAATGAACGGAAAGAAATTATTTCTCTTTGAAATTGGATCGTTTAATAACCTTATAAAATTCTTTAAAATTGTTATGCCACGGTTCTGCCTAGCAGGCGCAAAAATTAATAACCATATATCAACTGTCAAATATTTGTTTTGGGTTTGTGCAGTGCCTTACTTAAGTAGAATTTCAGTATTGAAGTCTTTATGCAATATGAATTATAGTAAAATAAACTTAAGTTAGAACAATGCAGCAAACATCAAAGTAATTATATTGGTAATTAGAAAAACGTTAGCTATTTACAATTGACATACTTCTTATGGGAATGGCTTCTTACATGAGAACGGATAAGTTACAACCAGTACATTGTAAGTTTTCAGAACTACTATATTATGCAGGATAGTTCTTATAGTCACGGTGGCAATACGAGTATCGTCGATTAAAGTTAACGACATTTATTTGTGCATAACAATGGAAAAAAGCGAGTTTAGGGCTGTCATCAAACATCTCCATTTGAAAGGCTTAAGCCCGAAAGAAATCAAAGCCGAGTTGGATGCAGTTGATGGTACATCTGCACCTGTGTTTGCGACGGTTTACAATTGGGTGAATGAATTTAAACGTGGCCGTTCATCCACAAAAGATGAACATCGTTCAGGACGCCCAGTTGAGGTGTCTACTCCTGAAATCATCGACAACATCCACGATCTGATTTTGAACGATCGGCGAATTAAAGTGCGCGAATTAGTTGAGGCCACGGGCATATCACAAGGTACAGTCGCTTCAATTTTGCATGAAAAATTGTCTGTGAAAAAAATGTCGGCAAGATGGGTGCCGTGTTTGCTCTCAGAGGAGAATAAGCGCAATCGTGTGGTGGACTCTGAGGCTATGTTCTCGATATATTCGGCATCGCAATCCTGCCGAATTCCTTCGTCGATATGTCACTGTGGACGAAACCTGGATACACTACTACACTCCAGAAACGAAGAGACAGTCATCACAGTGGATTTTCAAGGGTGAACGGGCTCCGAAGAAGGCAAAAACTGTGCCATCAGCCGGCAAGGTGATGGCCACGGTCTTTTGGGATTCGCAGGGCATCATTTTTATCGACTACTTGGAAAAAGGAAAAACAAAAACAGGAGCGTATTACCCGTCGTTATTGCAACGGTTGAGCGAGGAAATCAAGAGAAACGCCCCCATCTGAAGAAGAAAAAAATCTTCTTGCATCAGGACAATGCTCGTGTGCACACCTGCGCTGTTTCCATGGCCAAAATTGTGGAATTGAGAATGAAATTGTTGCAGCATCCCGCTTATTCACCAGATTTGGCCCCGAGTGTCTATTTTCTTTTCCCCAATCTGAAGAAATGGCTTGGCGGACGACGGTTCACTTCCAACGAGGACGTCATTGCTCAAACGGATGAGTATTTTGCAGAACTTCCGAAATCCTATTTTTTGGACGGTATAAAAATATTGGAAAAGTGTATAGAGCTAAGAGATTATGTTGAAAAATAAAAAAATAAAAATTTTAAAAGTTTTTTTCCATCTTTTTCTAAGGACTTATTGAACGACTCTCGTATAATACCATTTTGTATGATTCTAAATTTGTTATTGAAATAAATGAAAAGATTCTAAATATATATTTTCCTTAAACTTTACAGCATTAAATACAGTTATTAGTGAAACCAACATATATAAAAATAGATGCTTAAAAAATATCTTGCCATATTCTAAAATACCTGACTGATGAGCTGTGACCAATTATAGTAATGATTAAAATTTAATTACAATCTCTAAAACTAGTTTCACAATCGTATTTTGAGTATGTACATAAAAAGACACAAGCCAATATTTTCCGCATATAAATACTAGGCAATTTTACTGACATAAATAGAAGTATTGATATGTAAAAAATAAAGTTAGATATTGACTTTTACTTTTTTACAACACAAAAATTATTTCTTTTTCTAAATTTTGTACAGCGATTTAGATTAAATTTGAGATTCATATGAAACAGCTAGTTTAATAAAATTGTACTTTAAAAACTTAGTTCATATTTTGATATCGCAACCAAAGATATTACATTTACTTACTTGCGCCTGATCAACATCGCCTCTGTGACCTGCCTCTTCAGCTTCATTGAGCAATTTTTTAATCCTAGCATTAAGATTGTTCAAGTGTTCCTGAAACTTTGAAACATACAGAGGCCCACCTACTTCGCCTTTGTTCATCAGCAGAAGACGCTGACGACCTTTCTGTATTTTCCTGTCAACTTCATTTATCATGTTATTGCAAAATCTCAAAAAATCTTCTTCGTAGCGTCGCTTCCGTGCTCCTGGTCGCGCTCCTTCGTACATACGCTTGGCTTCATCATCGTGCAGTTTTGGACATTGTCCTAGATCAGCGCGGGTATTCACAAACAAATCGTGCGGACAAAACTTAACTAAATAGTACTGGCAAAACTACGAAAGAAAACGAACACTTAAATATTCACTTATATTATCATCCGTCCTTATAAGACATGACAAGCTCTCATTGGCTAAATTATCCTTGCATACTGAAAAAGATCATTCATTGCAAAATTACCTGTGGATCGTCCCAATTCAATTTCTTAAGTTTAACGGATGGATCCAAGTCGCGATTTCTGCCCATCAATTCATCCAACAATGCCCGTGCCGTATCCACCATATCTCCTTATAAAATCAAATTAAACCAATAAAATTACCTTCTAGATTTTTTCACTTTCGCCGTATTATATCTTTTGTAACCAAAATCCCATCACAGTTATTTATACACCGCCTAAATAAACAGGAAGTCTGCAAATCTCACTATTTGTTGTTTAATACATCGAGTAAAATAAATTGAATACTTCATGCACATATATGCCAACAACTGCCGTCTTTGACGACAACGCTACCACACGCATTTTCCTGAATCCGTTATGTGTCAACAGGCTTAGGCAATAGAACTACTGTATATAACATAGCGTGTAATGATAGGCAATCGTCTTATATGGATACGAATTTTATTTTCATATGCAATCTTTCCAAACACATCCTTTAAATATCGAATATAACAATCGCATGGAGCGAGCTGGTTTTTTAATAGTGTTATGTCTCTTTATTAGTGAAAAGTGGGGTTAACATATTAATAATAATATGAATATTAAATTTTAATAGTTTCATTTTATTCAGTTAAAGTGTTTTAGTTATGCCAAATCTAAAGATCGGCGAATTTTGTTTTTCATTCAATGAATGATGGCTATCATTCAACTAATTAAAATTGTATTTATAGTGGTCTAAGAGTTTAAAACCTAAAAAATTCTTGTGCAACATTGAATGTAAACAGACGATTCTTGTGTCAATGACGTTCGCCTGATTCCGATGGGATTTTATTGGTTTTATATATTCACAACGTAAAAATTGTACCATTTATGTAGAATTTTCATATGTTGACAAATATAGGCGTTTTCCTTTGGACCAATTTTGCTACTACGCGGTAGATGACCAAAGTAAAGCCAAATTCTAAATACTAGTAGAAACATAACCTCAAAATAGTCAGCAAAAATACTTAGTTTACTCACACATAAACAATAAAAACTGAGTTTATTCACACATAAACAAAACTGAAAAAAATATGACTTTTCAACATAACCAACGAACCCGCAAAACTATCTATTTTCACTTTAGCACCTAGAATCCACCTAATGTATATTGTATGTGTAACTCCCAGTTCGATGTGGTCGTTTGTTCGAGGTAGAGTAGATGATGACAGCTACAACTACCGCGTAGTAGCAAAATTGGTCCAAAGGAAAACGCCTTATATATCTACATATGGTGCCTTGGAAAAGTACTTGTACTCTATAATCTAAGTAGCAACCTAATTCCGCCTGGAACTAAAAATTTCCCTACATATAGGTCTAAAATTAATGAATTTTCTTATTTCTCATCTTAATTATATTACAATTTAAAGTGTCAAACAACAATAGCTGTATTCGTTTGGAACAATTTTGCTACTGCACTGGTTGTGGATCTGTTATCAGCTGTATTCGTTAGGACCAATTTTGCTACTACACTAGTTGTGTATCTGTCATCATCTACTTTACCTCGAACAGAGCAGTAATTTTCAGTTGAAGTTACGCATACAATGTACGGTAGGTGGATTGTAGTTGCTACAGTGAAAATAGATAGATATGCGGGTTCGTTGGTTATGTTGAAATGTCATATTTTTGTTTTTATTGTTTATGTGTGAATAAACTCGGTATTGTCGGTGACTATTGTGAGATTGTATTTTACTGCTGTAAGTGATATGTTCATTTTATTGAGAGTCTACAGCGCTGTAGCAAAATTGGTCCACGCGAATACAGCTATCAACTAGTTTACCTCGAACAGAGCAGTAATTTTCAGCTGAAGTTACGCATACAATGTACGGTAGGTGGATTGTAGTTGCTACAGTGAAAATAGAACGATTTGCGGGTTCGTTGGTTATGTTTAAATGTCATATTTTTGTTTTTATTGTTTATGGGTACGTAAACTCAGTTTTTATTGTTTATGTGTGAATAAACTCAGTATTTTTGGTGACTATTGTGAGATTGTATTTTACTGCTGTAAGTGATATGTTCATTTTATTGAGAGTCTACCGCGAACTACAGCGCCGTAGCAAAATTGGTCCAATTGAATACAGCTACCGCTGTCACAACAAACAATGAAATGCTTATGTGCCCCACACACAGGCCAACTTCACACGTTCCAACTTCTTTCAAAGCTTTCAAGTATTTTTGACAACCGTCTGTCAAAATATCATTTGTTTTTTTGTTTTTGTGTTGAACACACCTTTAGCTGTGTTCGGCTGAAACGTCAAAAATGTTGTGTTCAGAAGAATGAGAAAAATGGCTTAGTCAGAAGAAATCGCTTCATCGTTAATTATTTATTTTAAGTATATTCTCTGGTATATCTTCTTCTGGTATAAAAAACAAATTAAGTAAAGAAATTATTTACTTCAGAATTTTTCAGTTGAAAAAAGTGCATGCTCATGTTTTTATTTGTTATTTAAATATGGAAAATATGCAATAAACAGGTTAGTCAAAAATGATTTTTATATGTCCTAAGGCAGAATAATCAAATATAGTTCAAGTAATAAATATCAAGTAGAGCGGCATTAACTACGCAAAGCGATAAATATTTACAAATGCAAATTAATTGTCTATTATGATCCAATGCGAAGGGGAAACAGAATTGAATAGACAGGAAAACGGACCAAGAACGGCAACAAATTTAAGAGTTTTAAGAAACTTTGGAATGCACTCATTTTTCTACAGCCTCTAACCATATTGTATCAATATTTATTTTTATGTTTAGAAATTTTTGAAATTAGTTAATTAAGTTGGTTCCATAAAAATGTTCCTAATAAAATAGCCAATTTTGTACATCGGCTAATTTTTTTAAAAAAGCATTTGGAAAGATGAATTTTCTGTATGATAAGGTTACATAGTTTGATACAGCGAAATTTATCGTCGGAATTGTGTTCAAAATTTACCAGCAGGAAAGAACAAAATTGCTACGACAAAGAAAGCGACATTTAGTTGTTGCTTTCAACATCTTAAAACTTTCCATAACCTTATAGGGATGATATCAGAATTGTGGTCTTATTTGCATCTGTAGTATCTCAATGAGATTCGTTATTCCATATTAAGATAGTTGGACACATAAAATTCCTAAATTAGAAAACACCTCTCTTTCTGGTAAAAATACAAGATGGTAAAAAAACTACAATACAATGGTAAAAAATACTTCAATGGTAAAACTCTCCTCAAAAATTATCTCCAAAGTTCATTATTAACAACTACCATTTGTCGAACACTGTGACGTGTTCAACACAAAAACCGAAAAACAAATGATTTTTTGACATATGGTTGTTATAACTTGTCCATACACAGCCAACTTCAGCTACCAGCCATTTTCTACCAACAAGCTCACCAACCATCAAAATAGTCGGCCGACTGCCCTTAGATTTAAGAATACCTGGATAGGTCCTGACTGTATATGTATACGCAATTTTGTGTCGGAATTCCCGCTTTTTCTATCCCGTTGTTGCCATTTCTCGCCGCTTGGCATAGCTTTGTTTAGATATTTTTATGTAGACATGACACCCACTGCCATCTAGTTGGCGTAATATAAATTTATTGAATCGCAAACCCGTAATTTATATTCATTTAATTCAGTTATTGGACACAAAAATACAATTTAAACACAACAATTGGCAATTTTTATTTTTTGTACAAACTTTTGATGTGAAATAGAATTCAATTTTAGGTTTATTATTCATTTCGTAAATATCATTCAAATATAAAGCGCCTCAATTTTGTAGACTTGCGGAGAGTTTTAAAACTTAAATTCTCCATGAAAGGGGAAACTTAAGGGATAGCTTTGTCGTTTGTGAATCCGATGTTGACAGTTCAATGTTTACCATAAAATTGTACAGTGCCGGTGTATATAAAGTGTATAGATAAAGAAAGTTTAAGGGACCGAATTTTTCTGTCTATTTTCCATTGTGTTATAATAAATAAAGTTTATTCTTCGGTAAGCTTATTATTTAAATAAATTTGTTTTGCTAGCTCTATTATACCACATTATAATGCATTTACTAAATAATATTTTTTTAATTTTTTTAAAAATATTAGTTATTAAGTTTTTGAGTACATTAAATTTTTCATTTTG
>CATQJD010000122.1:104512-222012 GCA_958298945.1 Atherix ibis
CTCAAATATCACCTCAATAATTGCTCGCAGCTGAGATTACTTGAACCCATACTTTCTAACTTTCATATATTCGATATTCCAATCTGTCCTAACTTATTTATTATGTATATCGATGAAATAGCTTAGCTTGTACGTACTCTCGCAAAAATACCCAACATGATTCCAAAATTTTCCAAACACAAACACAACTTCTCCAAAATTGATTTACCAAGTAGAGAATAAAAGTTAACGAACGAAAGAAATTCAACATAATTTTTACTCTCCATTATGAAACATACTCGTATATTAACAATCTTATCGTCTATGAATACAAATATTAGTTATATATATATGTTGGGTATTTGGTGACTATTTTCAAAAGATCTAAGTTTTTCATGATGAAACATTGTTCATATTTTCGATTGATATTTTTAATCTTACAGAAGGTATATTAATGTATAAGAAAAATAAAGTAAAGACCAATGAGGGGTCATATCACTAATCCACGTTGGATGCCATTTTGTAATGGTATAAAAAAAAGTACAATATATTTTTGGATGTTGGAATAAGTTATTAAAATTTGCATAAAAATTAAAAATTTCCTGAACGTACAGTTCTACAGAAGTATGTCTAATGACGATTATACTTAAAGAGCACATTAGTCGGCTAGATATATTTATTACTTTCTGCGAAGATTGCGAGAGGGTTTGAAGTTTTAGCAGAGATGTGGAAGCACCTTCCATAACTAGAAAAAATCATGCTGCAATACATATAGGATAATAGGGATACCCGAAGGTGCTAAGTTCTCCATGGGAAGGAAAGAAGAAAAATAAAGACAAAATGGAATAATAATAATTGAGGAAAGGTCTAAATGTTTGGATAGGTTAAAACTTGTCAAAAGAAAATATATAAAAAAATAAGTAGCTACATAAAAATTATTTAAGAGAATACATAATAAAAATTTTAATTGTCCAAAAACCAAAGAAAATTTAAAAAACATGAAGCCAACCATCGACGTTGGTGGGAGAGACCCTATGGTACTCCGAGAGCAAATAAATTTGGAGTACCAATTTTGTAATCGATGATGAGCTCTTTTAGCCATCGTCGACTACAAAATTGGCACTCCAAATCTTATAGTATAATTATTGTAGGATCGAGTAGCTTTGCAGAGTAGCAACCGTGAATAAATATATCAATTAAGTTCAAATTATTTAATTAATTTAGGTAATTTAAGTATCATTTTAATATACCTTAATATATATAGTAATACATGTGTGATAAATGTAATAAAAAAATTTCAATGGATATTTCATACACATAAATATAAGAATATTCTAATAATTAATGATGGAAGGCTTTAATTTATTATAATTTTATCAAAAACAGTTTTTGTTCATGTTAATTTTATTTTATTATAATTTATAATTATCAATCTATTGCGTAATTTTAATTTCATTAAAATTTATAATACCTAAATAATTTTTTGATTTTTACATTTTTAACTTTTTTTTGTCTAATTTAATTCAATTTAAATTTAAATTCCTATTATGGTTAATTTTTAAAAGTATTAAAATTATTTAAAGCAGGTACATATTAAATTCAACTACAGTCTTGCTTAGAAATTTTCTTCTATCAACAATTATATTTCTATTTTTGTACAAGTATGTAAGTTAAATATAACGGCATAAAAACTCGCCAACATAAAATTTAACATTCCTGAAACCTCATATTTCGTAGGAGAACTGTAGAACTAAATCGCTCCCACGGAATATGCTGACGATGCGTCTGGCTATTAACGCGCGAGGCACAGGTAGAGCTTGCACACATAATGGTAATGATATTAATAATTAGTCTAATTTTGTCTTTCAATAAATACATTCTTTGTTCTGAACTTAACAGAAACTTCAAATTGTTTTTTTAATACAACATTTTTGAAGTGAATTATTAACTTGTATATACAATTGTGTTTGCTTCTTTATTGTTGAACAGTTGTGTTTTCTCCTTTATTGTTTTGTTTGCTTTTTTATGATCGGTTTCTTTTTTCATTATTATTGTTGTATTAATAATAATGAAGGAAAGAACCGATTGTAGAAAAGCAAACAATAAGAGGGGGGAAAAAAGAAATAAAAAGTGTGAAAATTGATTGCCTAGGTATAATAGATATACCATATTGCAATATATATTATATCGTCAGCTTTATACAGGGTGGACTATTTAGAAGTTCCATTTTAAAAAGTAAATAAAAAAAACTAGTGTATGTTTTTTCAAATTTCCGGTTTTATTAAAAATTTTGGACCTTGAAATTTAAGAATGAAACACAACTCATTGAAATGAATGCCACGGCTGGCGTTATATTACCCCATTCGCTCGACCCAATGTTTCAGTACATTTTCGTTGTCCGGCCGGTATCTCTTCAATGGCAACTTTGATTTCGTGTTTCAAGGCCTCAATTGTCTCTGGATGACTTGCGTAACATTTATATTTAATGGCTCTCTACAGAAAATAATCCAACGGACTCAAATCACAGCTCCGAGGCGGCCAATTGACATCAAAATTTCGGCTGATTATTCGGTTTTCGAAAGCAGTGCCCATAAATTGGACTGTTAAGTTGGCTGTGTGGCAAGTGGCCCCGTCCTGTTGAAACTAAATGTCGTCCATGCCATTCTCTTCAACTTTTGGAAACAAAAATTCGTTGAGCATGCCACGATAGCGCTCACCATTGACCGTAACGACGGCTCCTTCAGCATTTTCGAAGAAAAACGGGCCAATGATTCCTCCACTCGAAAATCCGCACCAACCCGTGACTCGTTGTGGATGCATCGGCTTTTCCATGGTGACGTATGGATTTTCTGAGCCCCAGGTGCGACAATATTGTTTGTTGACATACCCACCGAGGTGGAAATGGACCTCATCCGAAAAGATGATTTTTCGGTAAAAATGCTCATCTTCGGCAAATTGATCTTGAGCCCATTGGGCAAACCGAAAACGCATCAGATTGTCATGCGGCTTCAGCTGTTGTACTAATTGAACTTGATAAGCTTTTATACCGAGGTCTTTGTGCAAAATTCTCAACAGAGAAATGCGAAAAATGTTTAATTCCTGCGAACGGTGACGAGTTAATGTTGATGGATGATCACTGACATTTTTAGCAACGGCGGCAATATTCTCGGTCGCACGCACTGTCTTAGAGCGGGACCGCATGCACTGTCTTAGAGCGGGAACGAGCGGGAACTCGCTTCACGAATTTGCCCACAAATTCACGTAATGGCATTCGATCTTTACTCATTTTGAAAACTCACCACTTTGAAAGTAAGTTCTCAATATTTCCCATTTTTCTTCAAGCGTATGGATTACCATTTCGTAAAATTTTGACTTTCAACTAACAATCTGTCAATTCGTGATGACATTTCTTTTGATCTACTTCAAATAAATAGTAGTTCAAAATGGAACCGCTAGATGGACCACCCTATATATTGTATTTGAGTTTTCTTGCTGTAGATCAAAAGAAAATAGAATAATATTTTATTCTTTACTATTTAAATGTTTCCATTCTATTCAAATATTTTCATAATGCATAATTTTTGATTAATTTGAAACTGTATAAATTTTAATTTCTTTTAATAAAATATTTCTGGAATTGAAATGACCCACTCCATGATTAATTGGTTCTAATCGAAAAATCAAATTCACACTCAATGAGTAAATTTCACACTTATTTTTTTTGGTATCAAAATATGTTTACATTTAAAAATAAAGAGAAATATTTGTCAGAAAATATGTTGGAAAAGTAATTGTTTTTATTTTGTATAAAATTTAAAAAAAATTATATCCTTTATGAATTTGTTATCACATAAATTTTTTTCGAAATAATTTCGAAGAATAAATAAATTATGCGACATTTTATTAATACGTTCATTTTTGTTTTGTTTTCATAATAAAGAACAACTTATTTAAATAACAGTCTTTTTTTTAAATATTTTTAAAATGAATTCTCTTTATTTTATTATAAATATATCATTTTATTATATTGTAATTATAATAATCATCCATTATTTCTTTCATTAATTAAATATATATAATTGTATAATATTTTTATTTTATTAATAGTATTATTAGAATTACTATGTTATCTGCAAATATATTTTTTATAACTTATATTTTTAACATCCATGGATCGCGTGCTGCAATTCTAGAAGCATAATGGAAGTTCCCCTGCCTGATCTATAGTCATGTTAATGAGGGGTAACTTTCTTATTCAAAATCTGATTCAGTCTGAAAGATGTACAGAATCATGAATATACAAAGCAATAGTGATATTGATCTTAAGTTGTTAGCTGAAAGGCGAAAAAATTGCTATTTTGGTATCGGAACCGCAATAGCAACTTTGAACATATTTTTATAAAAATTCAATTGAAATTGATTAGCTTAAGGAACACAAAAAAAGTTAACACGGCTATTTTCACACTTAACAAAGTAAGCCTGAAAAACAGCAAACAAGTACCGGTAGAAAATACGTTCGAACCGGCCGAGCACCCGCGTAAAAATTTAAATTTTTTTTGTTAGTATTATTAGAGCAAATCTTAAAATTTATTAACCACGTATTTAAAAAATATTTCAAACTAATATATATAAATCTAATTATAGAACTTTACCTTTATAAAATTTCTTTTTATCAAAACTCAGGTTTTGAGAAGAAGTTAAAAAAATTTGCATAAAAATTAAGTTCCATATATTTTTCGGTTCTTTTAAATTTCTTTAAAACTAGAATATAATAATTTTAAATTTAATCCAATGATATTCGATTATCTGCTGTAATTTATACCATGACCTATTATTGACTAATATTGTCGTGTGCAAGTATGTTTAGTAAAATTGATTGTAAAAAATATTGTTAATTTCTATTTAATAAAAGTTATATAAACATTAGCTCATTTATAAAAATAATTAATTTATTTTTAGTTTGTTCTTCTTCGTATATTATTTTTACAGTAGTCATTTATGAATCTTTATTTGCTCCGTATATTGCTCTATCTCTACTCACCAACATTCAATGATAGACCCGTTATCTGGCTCCTACATAATTTTATCCTTTTTCTTTTATTAATTTAGTAATTTAATTTTGCAGCTCACATGGCGGAGCGCTTTGGAATCACGGACTATTCTGATCCTAGTGTTGCCAAAAGTACTAAAACTGTCCAAAAATTTCATGAACAACCCTGTTAATTTCTGATGCTTAAATCAAGACTACTATTCCAATTCAGGTACTACAACCCATATTCCAGAGTGGGAAAATAAGAATCATAGTTCCAGCATGCAGCTCACCGCTTCTTCAAACGCATAACGTAATTAATTACAGAGCTAGATGATATTATTAAGGGCTGTTACAAATGGTAAACATGAAGAATATGTGTATATTTGCATTTAAGTGCTTTTGGAGTTAATACAAAATACTTCTAAGCTGTTAAGTAAATTAATATTGAAAATATACATTATCTATAAAGTGAAACGAATATATATACAACTCATAAAAAGAGGTAGTGCCGACCAACAACATAAATACGACAGAACTAGATGTAAGGTTTTCCCTGGCCATATCTTCATTTTCGAATGGCACTCCATGGCCAATTTTTTGGAGTACCCCTGTAATGACGACTTTAACGATGGCAACCTATAATCAAAAAAAATAATGCTGCCTGACAATGACCCCGAGGAGGAAAAGATCCTTAAATAAAATAAATTAATTTAAATTCATCAAATCAATTTAATTCATTCAAATCTACAATATTTCTTTAAAGTGATATTAGTACTTAAATATTTATTATAAGCACCACGGCCCTAAAGACCATTCGCTGATAAAGGATATCGAGATAAACAAATTAGTTCATTCAAATAGTCTTATTTTATAAATTTAAAATTTGTTAATTAATATTATTTTATTGGAAATCATCAATTGCTTTTATTTTTCATTTTAAAGTATTTTATTTATTTTAATAGGTCCATTTTTTTATAATATAAATTTATGAAATATATTATATAAAAAAATTAAGATTATATCTTTGATTCATTTTTCATTTTAAATCTTTCTACTGAGTCATAACCGGTCCATCAATGAGTACGGACGTGGAAATTTGACTTTGCCAGATTTATAATTAACATTTTGAATTAATACTTTAAATAGATAACAGCAAATTTTGTTTCAAATTAAAAAAAACATATTAATTAGTTTAGTATTTTTTTATAAAATATAATAATAACTAATACAATATTTTTTAAAAATAATAACTGCTTTTAATATAACTGAAATTAATTATTCTTGTGAAATCCGTTTAAAATATATATAATATTGATATGAATTTAAGATAACAATTAAATAGAGAAATTTTGAAAAATGTAACTATGCGCAGGTGCAAAATTTAAAATTGAAGCAATAAAAATGAAGCAATAAGAAAAACACTATAGTGTACACTAGTCTATAGATAATATATTGCGGCTCTTTCATTTCTATAGTGCACACTAGTCTATAGATAACTGTACTCTACTTGTGCGTGTTATATATTGTATAATAAAAAAGTGAAAAACTAATTGTTGTTTACTAGTAAAAGCAAACTGAAAAAAAACCAAACAAAACATGTGCGCATGTACTCAGTCGACAATGTAAGCACCTGATGCAGATACTGAATCCATCAACAATTTCGTCAGGCCGCAAAAAGTAATACTTCTTACGAGTGCGCAAACCAGCAAAATTGGTTTGCGTCATCGTAGGAAAGGAAACCGAAATAGCAACACCAATTGGTAAAATCACCGGTAATCTACATACGTAATGTACACATTCTATTTAGCCTAAAATATGATTTCAAATCTCTAATAACCTTATAATACCATATTATTTCAGAATGCTTATGAAATGAGTTCCAAATGACAAGAACTGCATTTATTACTACATGACAGATGCATAGAAATAGTTCTCATTATAGAAATATACTTTAGCCCAGATACAAATTTTGCATAAGCGACTACATGATTTACAGAAATGGCCACTCTGATAATATTGCCCACAGTGGTACTGTCATCCTCAAGAGAAATTCCTTATTCTTTTCTGTTTATTCCTATATTGCAGAAGATATTTATCAATCCAGCATAATATCAATTGACAACTCCGCTGTCCGATTAACTATTGCCTTCACATATTTCCAACTCGCCCCTTCCTCCACATGACCAAATCCGAAAGCTCCATAGAATTAAAGTATATTTTCCCAGAGCTTAGATATTTTTTTATTGCTGATGGTAAATTTAGGGCTATATACCAACAAAAAGGCTATCGTATCTCTAATTTCTATGAGATTATTCTTAACTAAATCCATTTATCCTCTCCCTCTTCTCCAATTCCTACATTTCGGTCAACTTTCCAATCCGAGCTTCGTGACATACTAGATTATTCTTTAAATAGTCCTATGAATTCCTACAATATACATCACTTCTAGAACCTAACTCTAATCATAGTCTTTTTCTACTAGTGTTTACTTCCCATCCTACGCTAAAATAAAATGCTCTGAGACTTATTAATAGACCAACTGTCTAAGAATTGTAAGAACAATATATTGATAAGTACTTAGGCTTATGATAAATCTTAAAAACAGAACAGGAACTAAATGACGCAGTATAAAATTTTACATATTTATATAATATTATAATAAAACACTACACTTTCTTCTTATAAAAGTAAAAAGACGAAACCTCCATAAGACCAGATAAATCAAGAACTAGCAATTAGGTGAATAAAACTACTATCTAGACTTCATAATACTAAACAAACTGTAAAAACACTACATGATGAAATGTTAAAATAAAATAAGGAACGCCTTAGAAACTACACATTATCAATTTAAAAAAATATTTCGCTAAGGACTGTCATAAGGCAAATATTATCTTAAAAAAAAATGCACCATTTACGAAAACCTAATGAAATCGTAACCAAAATAGACAAACATAAAGCACATGCTTTCGCTGAATACCTAGCACAAAAATTTATTTTATATGAGAACTTATTAGACAGGACTTATTGTACCAAAATTGAGACAGAATAATCTATTGCCTAATATATGAGTCTTCCCTTAAAGGCAGTCACTCCTTCTGAAATGGCCAGTTTAATCAAATACCATCTTAAAAATAAAGCCCTTGGCTATAATCTTATTATCACCAATATACTCCTATAATAGTCTAAAAGAGCAATAGTCTTCGTTACTATACTATTCAACTCTGTATTTCGAATACATATTTCCGAATTCTCTAGAAATTTGTCCTTATAAAAATGAACTCTAAACCCAATAAACTGCCCCATCTCTTATGAACTAATAAGTCTTCTTCCAATCCTTTCAAAAAGCTTTAAAAAAAATAGTCCTCCTCGCTAACTATTAATACCCAATCATTAATTAGGTTTTCGCTGCGAAGACTCTACTATCCAGCAGTATCATCCTGTTGTTGATTTCATTGCATCCTCTTTAGAAAGAAAAAAAAGTAATGTCGCGGTGTATTTTTTGATATAAGTCATATTTTTTTCATATATGAGTTAGGCATTCTGAAAACTTGAAAGAATTCTTCCTTTTATATATTTTCTAGTCTTAAAATCATGAATTTCGAATAGACACTTCCATGTAAGTGAATTCAACGAACTCTCCATTATCTCTTCAATATTGGCTTTACCACAGAGTAGTTTCTTGGACCCATCGTATACAACATTTATATATTCGATATTCCAATCTATCCGAATACCTTCTTTACTACTCACGTAACTTTAATGTCCTCTCATATACCTTAATGGCAGTGCCATACCACAATACATTAAAGTTTGGTAGCTAGGACTAAACTTAGACAAACGCTTGATATGGAATCTAAAAAACAATACTAAAAAATTAAGAACTAAACAGACAATACATATAACTAAATCGACTTCTAGATAAATATTCTAAACTTACTATAGATAGCAAGGTACTTTTATACAATGCTCTACACAAACTCCAAAAAAAATTCCTACTAATTTGAATGATACTGTTTTTCTTCCTTTTGTTACTTTTATTAACTTTTTTCATAATACTCAGAATTAAGTTAATTCTATAATTTTTTTGCAATTGTATTGGGTCCTTTTTTACTTTTTATCATTTATTTTGTATCATTATACAATATTATAAAATATTTTTTTATAGTAAGGTAGAAATCATCGAAAGATAAAGTGTATAAATTTAACCCACTAAATCTACCTTACTTGGTCACCTAATGAATCTGCCATCAGGCATTACTTTGTGGGGCAGGGATTGATTAAAATCACTACTCTACAGAATTATCACTATCGCTGCAATTTAACACCGCACCAGAAATATTTTTTATCGGAAGTACTTCTTCAGCTATCCAGACCGTCCAGAAATTCAACATCAGAGCCACTATATTCTCCGGTATCAGAGGTCCGCCAGCATACTTCTGAGCCTCTTCTCTTTCCGCATTGGATTAGGCGCAGTAAAAGAACATGTACTCCGCGCTCTCCATCATCCCATCACAACTAAAGTACATTGGGCTAAAATTTAATTTAAAGTGGAATTGGTAAGCCTGAAAATATTCATGTCCCGTCATAAATTAGGATAAATAGTAACCAACATCATCATATCGACGGTCTATCCATGGACATACTACCGAGATAAGATGGTGGGTCCATTAGCTATTGACGGCATCATATCAACTATTTTCCCACCTCCTCTTGGATTTATTTATTTCCTCCGTACAAGCCACGGATAGCGCCATAGCATCTGCGCTCCTCTGGCAGTATTTTAGTCGGTATTATTCCAGCCACAATACAAATAGCCTCGTAAGAGACTGTTCGAAATACGCAGATTACCCTCAATGTGCTCCTACGGTAGAGTGAGACTACTCCACGTACGTAGGTTACTTTAATAATCTACCTTTGGGGTCCCCCAAAGTTCGGAATAAAGCGCACCAGCGCCATTATTGCTCCAGCCACATTCCTACCAAAGAAACTAGGTGCTGCTGAAATCGCAACTTTGCATCAAACATCACCCCTTGGTACTATAAAAATGGTCCTGATATGACCCCATATTTGCCAATAGTAATGGTGATATTCACTCTTCTCTTCCTGCCCATAAATAGCACTGTCTCTGTCCGCAAGGTTAAGACCAGTCCCCAAAAGCCTTCTTTTAATTGAAGCGGCAGTCTCATTACAGATATGTTCTACTTCTTCCACGCATTTGCCCACTACGACTACAGCAACATCATCAGCAAATATGATGATTCTCGCCGGGATTTTGTATGATAAAAAGCACCGCCCTCGTGATTTTGTATGATCCCGCTACACAGCCCGTCCTATACAATATAATTATACTACCTAAGTAAACTTCTATTATCATGATAACATACTCCGGAACACACATTGAGCCTAGGGCATCAAGAATACGATCCCATTTCGCCAAGTTGAAGGCGTCTTTCACATCGAGAGTTGTAATGACGCAGTATTTTATAGAGCCCCTTTTCCAACTTTTACCCTCGATAGCTTTACGCGCTGTGCCAACGACCAAATATATAGTATGCAAAATAGAACGTGACCTCCTCAAGCCAACTTGAACTGTAGATAATCCCCTCTACTGCTTAGTAAATTCCTACAACCGATTGCATAGAACGCAGTCGAGGATGTTATTAACCGTATTGAGTAGATAAATTGGCAGTATAACGAAGAATCTCAAGGTGGACCCCTTCTCTTTGGCTGTAGCACCATCCGTTGCCTCTTCCAAAGTTGTTAAAAATTGCCTTACTAAGACAGGTATTAAACACTTATATTAAAATAACAAAATAAATTCTGATGCGCGGTGACAGCCTCTTTAAGTGCAACAGACCCAGATGCCTTTTTATCACCGATTTTTCCGCATGTCCGAAATAATTCGTCTTTGGTAATTCATAGGACCCGAACACTGCCAGGCCTCGAAATACAATATATAGTCACTTCCTGATGAGGAAACAATTGGGACCTGAATACTGCCAGACCTCGAACTTCCATATAGTTACTTGTTACTGAGGAAACAATTGGCTGACATTTCTGTCCATCAGCCTACGGCAGCCCGGAGTTGCCAAAAAAGAACCCATCAGTCCCCTCATAACTTCCTGATATGGTGTCCTACATATGTTATTATCAACTTCGGTATATAGTTCTATCCAGTATCGGCATTGGCTTTCCTTCATGATGCTTCTCAATTATCTTCTTACTGTTTTATGTTGCATAAATAGCGAAAGATATTGATGTTCACGCCTTCAACATTGGCACAGTCTTCTCGAATATTTCTACCACTTTGTAAGATTAACCACCTTATCATTTTTAGCAACGTCGCATTACAGGCATCGGCAACATGAAACATCAGCTATTTAGCCTTGCACTCACCAAAGCCAGTGAGTTTTGTCTCCTCTTTTGCAGCAAGAAAAGCCCCCCTATCAAATGTCGTTGGCAGACTTATCAATAGCATATAAAATATCATGAAGATCGCTATAAATATAGTGTCCGCAAATTTGATATGAGGTGTCTGGTCTCATCAAGGACTTAATTGTAAAGGTCAGGCCAATAATTAATTATTTGTCGCCCCTCGCTCGTTTGCCCCGAATTGAACAGTATGAGAACAAGAAAGGAAAAGGCCTTAAGTAATATTTCCCGTCTTCAGTTGTTCTCTTTTTTTACCACTCGACAATCCAGTTATTAAAATCACCGGCAATTATGGGAGGACGCCCCTCTCCCGCATCAGTTATCAGTCGGGATGCTCAAAGTTCCCAATGCTTACGTTGGGTAAGCAGTAGCACGCATAAATATATATGACATCCACTCTCACCTTAGTGAAACCAGGCTATGACAACTGCATCTTCTCCTGCATAAGCCTTTTCCCACATAACCAAACAGCCGCCCGCCTAGAACCATACGCAATCCAGGTACTGACATTCATACTACTCAGTAAAAAAAAGCGATATCTATATTCAGCTTACGCACGCTCTGTAGCAAGTGATCTTGCGCTACCTCGCAGAAATTTAAATTGAGCTATATTATTTTCATTTTTTCTTCCCGTTTATCTCGAGGGTGTTACGAAAACCCGAACATACTACTTCTTGTACCATAACTTATAGTCTCAGCATCTCAGTCTTGACAGAGAAGATAACAGGCATTCTTACAACATTCCTTAGCGTGATGTTTCTCCTCACCACATCTCAAGCACAGCTTAGAGCGGTCAATGTAATTATCAGATTTAGCCAAGTGGCCATAGTCCAGATACTTAAAGCCGCGCAAATGCAAATTCCGGATACTCTCTCGAACATATCAGGCTATCCAGCCGACTTACACCTTTCGCTGTTCTAGCGCTTTTTTGCTTTAGTATGCGTAAGACTTACTACCGCCGTCTGAGTGCTACCATAGGCCTTAAGTATCGATTTAATGACGGTCGGGATTTTCGCCGGAACCGATAGCAGTTGCACCAGAGCCTCAACAACATCTTCTTTAGTTGCGATCTAATCTACATCTTTTAGCTTGATCTTAACCTAGTTTGTCAATGACTTCACTTCGGCCGTAAGCCCTAAAAAGTATTCAATTGGCTTTCTAAGTTCAGCCGTTTTACTAGCAACTGCGACGTTAAGCTCCAATAGTAGATCACTGGTTGCATTTCTTATGATCTTGGTTAAACTGCTTTGAAGCTCCTTAAATAAGATACGGCTCTTATATACCCAAGTTATCTACAGTGGCAGGCCTCTCCTCTGGCAAGTTATTTTCCACTTGTTCCCCTATTATGCTCGGTGTAGTCCGCGTACCTTTCATGGCTACAAAATCTGTGTCAGCCAGTCCAAATTGGAGTTCAATATTCTGCATTGCGGCTAATGCTCTTTGCACTTCGCTATCATTTCCTTAGTCTAAACGTGAACGTTATTACTGCCCTTAGTAAATATGACTAGCTCGTCTATTTTGCTCCCGATCAAGATCAATGTTTTTTCTCGACTTTTAGTTTCCGATTCGCCTGTTGTTTTTGCCAAATGTTTCGCCAATGCAACATTACGGTTACAGGCCAGCAACAACTGAGGGCCTTCTCACTACCTAAAACCGCCGGTTCCGGCTGTTGCACCTTAATTTCTATGATACCGTCCTCTACAAAGGATGGATTCTCAACTGGAAGGGTATTTTATTTCATTTATCCATTCCTAACAATCTTTAATAATATAAAACAGATCGCGGGGTTCGAACGTAGTGAACAATGTGGTTAATCAATAATTATATTTTAAGGGTATTGATTAAATCTCTGCCTAATGTAAGTGGTTCATTATTAATTCTTAGAATTAACTGTTAATCAATTTTGAAAATAAACATGTTTTGTTGCGTATTAACGATAATGACCATAACGTGCACAATGCGATTAATTAAAATACGTTATAGATTGCATAATGTTTAAAGATATTGATTTTGAATTTTATTGATGTAGATAATCTATACCGGATTTAGGTGGTTAATTAGTAATTCTAGAAATTTTAGATTCGGGTTAAATTGGTGGGGTAAGAATTGGGGTGTAAGGATTGGAGGGGTAAGAGTTGAAGTGGTGAGAATTGGAGGGGTAAGACATTTACTATAAAAGTTCAGTTATTTTAAAGGTGTAAGTATTCAAAGTCTTACTACAGCGCAATCAAGTTATCTCTGAAAAACTAAATAGAGCAAAAAGAAATCTCAATTTATAAAATTCAAAAATGGTAAAAATAATTTCATAATTAAAATTTGTTTGAATAATTATATAAAATACATAAAAAATGTCGCCTTCTCTAAAGTTGCAACAAAAATGGTTAGTACCATGCAACAAGTTTACCTCTGTTGAAGTGTCTTGCGGAAAAGGAGCCATTTCTCAAGCACTCATATTACAATATTTGTCTAATAAATGCTGAGCCCAAATGAGCTAAGACGAATAGCGAGAACAAATCCTTAGACACATATATCGGACAATTGAAATGGTTTAGGTGATATAAAAGGAATGATACAATCTGGTGGAGGTGGGGAAAAATTAGTGGAAAGAAGGATATTATTTGGAAGAAAGTAAATTCATACTTCAGAAGTCGAATTTGTACAGACGTGTTCATTAATTTAAGATATTAGGATAAGAAATTATTTTTAGACTAAGCAGATAAAATGTTAATAGTGCGAGTAAAAAATGCTTAAAAAAATTTAATATGCTGAAAATGAATATTTCTCTGAGTTGTAAATTTAAAAAACCTAATTCGAATAGTGAAGAATAAATTTTTGATGATAAATATATGTTAACAAAAACATGAAATTATTGATTGAGGTAGTGATTTTAAACTATATAGTGAAATTATTCAAAAGACGCTACTAACGCAACTAGAAGAGCCCATTTAATTGTCCACTTGATATAAAACTCCATGAAAGACAGTGGATGGAGTTTGTATGAAGTGTACAATTTAATGGTGAATACTAATATATTTGTACCCTTATCAGGGTAGAATCTACGTAAATTGAATTACCTGATATTGTTAAAAGTAAAAAAGCATGTATTAATATTAAAAATAATGATACTACTTGTTTTGCGTGGAATATTGGTGGTACATTACATTCAGTAGAAAATGGAAAAAAATGTGTTGAATTTCGATAGAATATTATTTTTATTTCAGTTAAATGACATTCGATCATTTTAAAATAATAACGAAATTTAAGGAAAATATTTTCTATACCTCACCAATCAGACTCACAAAAGAAAAGAAAGTATACATGTTTACTTGTTTATGATTAGAAGCACCTAGGCTGAGGAAAACGATACGGATGCTGAATAAAAATGTAATGATGAGGAAGAATCGTTATCCTATTACCACTTCAGCTGGATAGAAAATTTATCAAGGCTAGTGTGTTCTCATATAACTAAAAGAGCACATAAGACTTTTATATGTGATCGCTGTTTTCATTACTTCCACAACACTATCCATATATTATATATGCTGATACAGAAGGCGTTTTCCTTTGGACCAATTTTGCTACTACGCGGTAGATGACCAAAGGAAAGCCAAATTCTAAACTCTAGTAAAAAACATTACCTCAAAACAGTCAGAAACAATACTGAGTTTACTCACGCATAAACAATAAAAACTGAGTTTATTCACACATAAACAATACTGACAAAAATATGACTTTTCAACATAACCAACGAACACGCAAAAGTATTTATTTTCACTTTAGCAACTAGAATCCACCCAACGATGTGTTCGTTTGTTCGAGGTAGAGTGTAGTAGCAAAATGGGTCCAAAGGAAAACGCCTAGAGAGTTTTCTAATACGTGATGACAAAAATGTAGGTAAAAAATCAATATAATATCAAAACCATGCTGTACATAATATTGGCTCTTTCTTCATATGCTCATTTGATCTTACAATTAACTACTACCGAGGATACAGAGATAAGGATTGTCAACAATGGTTTGCAAACCAACTGAACGAGATAGTAGATAATATAGAAGCTTCTTTTATATTTGATATACCTATGGAAGATTTACATGAAAGTGCACTTAAAAAACTACATAAACAAATTTTATGTCATATATGTAATTCTCCGTTTTTAAACAACGATGTACGAATAATCGACCACTGTCATTTAATAGGAAAAGTACGTGGAATGGCACACCAATCATGAAATTTATCATAAAAATATAACTGTACTATCCTGGTAGTCTTTCACAATCTAAGTTCATATGATGCATATTTTATAATAGAAGATGAAGCAATAGCTTTTGATAGCAGAATTAACATAATACGCTGAATAGCGACCGATATATAGCTATTTGTTAACATCACCGAGAAAAAAGCCGGCCTTCTATTTGGAAGAAAATAATTTAATTAAATCAACATCATCAAATAAACTACAAAATTACAATATTTCGGACGAGCATAGTCATGTATAAATAATATGGTCAACATTCAATATTCAAGCACTTGGAGAGTATTCCGACTTGTACTTAAAAACAGATGTACTTCTCCTGGCTAAAATTGCGTACAACGAAACCAAACACTTCCAACTCGTTTTTTATATCCTCCACCGGCGTAGTATGATGGAGGTGCCGAATCATTACACACTAAGGCTTTAAATTGTTCGACTGATATGTGTGAAACTCCGATTTAGTCTCTTCCAAGTACTTTACGGCACTTCTGTAAGAGGCGCCGCTCTCTGTATAAATTGCAAGACCTCTTGGATGGGCCTTGCATGTGAATTCACCGCCGCTCTCTGTATAAATGGCACCGCCTAAATCACCAAAATTGGTGATGTTTTTAACGTAAATGGGCGGTGTACTCTGTTTCTCCGCCCCAATATCGCCATTAGAAGCAATTGCATCAGGAAGCGCTAAAGCAGCAAATCTGTTGCTGCACGATGGCTGGCTAGTTGTTGGCTCCGCTACTTGCTTTTGCTTCTTTGGAGGTTTTGGGGTTTTTCGCGATGAGAGCCGCGCTCACGATACTTGTCTATCCGTAGATTTAACGGACGGTGTCGTTGACCGCTTTCGTGGTATAATCGTGCGTACGTAAACTCTTATCTTTTCTTGTTTATCAACAGTTTTATTGTTCACTGAAAATGTGCACAAGCAGAGTACAGCTCTGCAAATTTAACTCGGCGAAATGCAATTATTCTATTTGTCGTCTATTTATAGTCTGTACACTATTTTTTCTCTCTCTTTTTCCCACGCAATTACATGAAACACTTTCACTTCAATAATAATAATTCATCACAATGGATTTTTCTACACCGAAATCAAAAACGCGAGTGCTCTGTTCAAGAGTTCAAACACAACTCAATATGTCATGTTAAATTCACTTTTCATTGCCGTCTCAATATTACCTTACCTAAAATTATTTGTTAGCATGTTTTCGCTTTTTTTCGGAGCTGTTATAAACTGTTTTTAAACTCAGGACTTAGATGAAATAATAAAAATATAATTTTTAAACACTGTTGCGTTTAATATAATGATTGTGTTTCGAGAAGTATGTAAAGTTATTTTGTTTGTAAGATTTTATTTTATACAGTTATACTCGTATGTATATGATAAAAATGAATATTTGTAACATTCGAAGTAAGTTATTTTATTATAATTATTAAACCACTTTTTTGACCTTTCAACAGATCCACTATCTTGTCATTGGCTTTTAAGCCGCTTATTATAATATATCTACGTTAAAACGTTATATATCCACGAGCGAATTCGGCATCCTAGAAAACTTGATGAGCATGACTAGTATAAGAGAAAGAGGTAAATCAACCATTTAACATACAAAATGGGTCCGGCAAAGGGACCAAATTTTGTGCGTTCTGGAAAAAGTAAATCGCGGCTCATGGTTTGATAATTCATTCGGTACGGACGTGTTTTCGATTTTGTGCGGAAAAGAAAGTATTTATTGCGATTTACGGTTTATAAGTAACAAGATGATACTGGTATATCATTATGTGCAGGTTTTTACAAGTTCAAAATGTATTGCGACCACAAAGCGAACGCCTACATCCTGCAACTTACACAATTTTATAAACATATGTTACTAGCTGATCAGTACCCGACGTTGCCCGGGTCCCTTTTTGTTTCGAACTTTAAATATATTCGAATTTTCCAGAGTTTCCTTAAATTTTCTAGAAGTTTCCAGACTTTCAAGAAGCATTCTAGAAGATTTTCATATTTTCGAATTTTCCTGTGTTTACTTAAATTTTCTAGAAGTTTCTGGACTCTCATTAAACATTTAAGAAGATTTTCATATTTTCCAATTTTCCAGAGTTTCCTTAAATTTTGTAGAAGTTTATGGACTCTCATTAAACATTTAAGAAGATTTTCATATTTTCCAATTTTCCAGAGTTTCCTTAATTTTTCTAGAAGTTCATTTTCATTTCTGAAGTACGAGGCATTCATAAAAAAATCAGAAAATCAGAAACAAAATCATCACGTACCCAGCGCTTACTTCCTCAGCCTTAGATCCAGCCATTTGTTTACTCAACCATGACACATTTCTAATACTTATACTACTCTACTCTTCTAAGGCTACCACGACACGGGCACGACACAGTGTCGGAATGAGGAATAAGGTGAGGGGTGAGGAGAAAAGACAGCGTAGAAAAGAGAACACGGTTTTGCATTTTGTATGAGCGCCTGGTATTTCAGAAAAGTATTGTAGTGACGTAGAGAAGATTTGTGGACAAACAAACGAACGAACATATGTACATATTTTGACTTTTATATATTAGTTTTACGGTTTATGAAGCGATAATAAGTGAAAAAGGCATTAAAAGGACAGTAATAGACTTTATTCTGAAGAAACAGTTCAAGAAAAGGCAAGAGTTGGTGTCTGCCAGTGTGTAGCCAAAATTTCAGGCTGATAAACGTTTTGGAAGTGCTAAAAATGAGCAAAAAACATTTTCGTTCGTACGATAATTGTACGTACGTACGTGGAATTTGCTCTGTAGTTTGGTGCAAATATCGTGGGTGTAATTGTGCACAGAAACTGCGGACAGACAGTAAAAAGGGACCGCAAAAATTTTACTAGCTAAATTTCCATAACCAGAGGCTGCATAGCGGTACTCTGCTTGTGCGAAAATTTTAGTGAACATCTGGTGCGAGCAGCTGTTGTGGTCAAGGCCACAGGTGAAAGTGAGAGGTTGTAGCAGTGTCCACTTGGTACCGAACCAAGTGGAGGTTTGTAGACGGGTCCACTCGGGACCAAAAAATCGCCGGCGAGTGACCGAACGGATTTTTAAGGTTCGACGAATTTCGTCGACGGCCGCCAATTTTTTTTTTCCGTGTTTTTCGCAGATTTCGCAGATTTTGCATTTTGCGTACTTTGTGCGATTGTCGCGTGCTTTTCCACTAGTAGATGTGAAAAGCGGTTGTGATGGTCAAGCGGCGACCATCATCACAGCAGATGAGGCGCCTGACGCTTGATTTAGCCGAGGCGGAGTACTTCCCCGCCGACGAAGTGCCATTGGCGAAAATGAAAGTGTCAATGCCGAAAGAAACCGCTGCGGAGGTGAAGGATGCTGCTGCGGAGGTGAAGGAGGCTGCTGCTGAGGTCCTTCATGGAGTGCGGGCGGTGAATAGTGCAAAGAAGCAGACGAAAAATCCACCTAGTGCGTCTTCACTTCAGGACGCACTCAAAAAGATGCGGCAGGGTGTTCATGACCTGGCGACGAACAGGGCACCTACATCCATAAGTGCGGTCTTGCTGCTTGTGGCTGAAGTTGCTGATGCTGCCACCGTGTTGGAGAAGAGGGTCTCCTATCTGCAGGGTAGGCTGGAGAATACGGCGACGGTCTCTCCGTCACAGCGTGTTCCTGCTGTTGCGGCTAACACTCGCGGCACTCACCCGATCCGCGGGGGGGTGGTGGTCCCCGCCACTGCGCCAGTTGCTGTTACGGCAAATCCCTGGATTGTGCCACGGCCTGTTCCAAGGCCGAGGAAGCTGGTGTCTTTGCCGCCTCCACCGGCACAAACCTTCGCGCTGGTAGTTAAGGCTGCTGCAGCGGGTGTGCCAACCGAAGAGGTAAAGAAGAGAGTTCTGGAGGCGGGAAAGTCGCTGGCGGACGTACGCGTCCGTGCTGTACGGCGGCTGAAGGAGGGTGTTGCAGTGGAGGTCTGCAGCAGCGGCGAATTGAAGTGGGTCGCCGAATCAGCTGACTTTGCGAAAGCTGGTTTGGTCACGAACGAGCCGAAGAGGGCGACGCCGAAGCTCGTCATCCACGCCGTGCCGGCAGAGGTAGACAACGCCGAACTGGTTCAGCAGCTGCAGGAGAAAAATATGCGCGGCATAATGGTGGAGGCAGAAAAGGAAGTATCGGTGCTCAGAAGGACAACCGGTAAGGATGGCAAACATATGGTTGTCATAGAGGTAAGTGGTAGAGCTAAGGAAAATATGTTTTGTGAGAGACGTGTGTTTGTGGGATGGTTGTGTCTACCAATTCGTGAATACGAATTGCTACGTAGGTGCCACGGTTGCCTGGATTTCGGGCATCTACGTGATGGCTCTAGGCGGGCTGGAAGGCTCTGCAGTAGGTGTGGTAGTGGTGACCATCTCGCTCGGGAATGCCCGAACGTAGAGTGCTGCCGCAACTGCCATCTGCGGGGTCTTCCGGGTACGCACTCCGTCATGTCGGAGGATTGCCCGGTGTATGTCAGGTTGTGTGAGAGGGAGCGAATGAGGATTGTCGCTTAAAATGATTAGGTGCATCCAATTGAACGGGAATGCGTCTGCTGCGGTTATGAATGAGTTGAGTGTGTATATGTGTGAGAATGGGGTGGATGTAGCACTGATCCAGGAGCCATATTCGTATGGTGGATCAGTGTGCGGATTGGGTAGATCCGCCAGGACTTTCACCAGTGCCAAGGTCGGGGGCAAAATTGACTCGGCCGTCTCTGTTGTTGGCGTGGGAATGGATGTTGTGCGTGTGGATGAATGTTCAAATAAATTCGGTGTGTGCGTGTACATCAAGAAGGGAGGAATAGAGCTGTACGCTGTATCGGTGTACTGTAGGTTCGGCTCTGAAATAGAGCCGTACCTGCGGTATCTTGATGCAGTGTTGACTAAGTGTGGACGTTCGCCTGTACTGATCGGTATGGATGCGAATGCTGTTTCTCCTCTCTGGTATAGCAAGAGGGGAGATACTGGCCAGCCGAGTTGTGTGAGGGGCAGGCAGCTCGAAGAGTGGATTCTGGCCAGTAGTATGAATATACTGAATGTTCCGAGTGAATGGTATACTTTCAGCGGACCGAATGGGCAGCGTGACATTGATGTCACACTGTGCAATCGTGCTGCTGACTGTAATTAGTATGAGTGGAGAATATTGCCTGAGTGGGGAGTGAGCGATCACAACCTCATCGAACTGGTGGTGACTGCGCCAATGGATGACCATCGCGAAGTTTCTCCGCGTGGTAGGCGGTGGCATACCGGTGGGGTGGACTGGATGGTCTACGGGGAGGAGGTCGCGGCTGAGATCTGTGAGTTTACTAGATTTCAGTCGATGCGTTTGGAGGAAAAGGTGGTTGAACTGAGCAGATGCGTGAATGTTGTGAATGATAGGTGTATGAGTAAAAGAGTAGAGGGGCGTAGGAGAGCGACTCCATGGTGGAACCGGGAGCTCGGCTTGGAAAAGAGAAAAGTTGGTGGGTTGCGTAGGATCTACCAGCGATGTAGACGCCGTGGTGTAGATGCGCACACTGAAGGTGTGACCTTCAGGGCGGCCAGAGCTGAGTATGTGATAAGTATTAGACTTGCCAAGAAAAAGCACTGGCAGAAGTATGTGAATGAAATTGGAAATGCGGATGTATGGGGTCCGGTGTATCGTTTATGTATGCGCAAAGGTGCTCGAAATGATATTTCGAGTATCAGAGTGAATGACGGGTATACGAGTAATTGGGAGGACAGTGTGAATGCGTTGATGAGTGACTTCTTTCCTGGGATTGAAAGGCAAGAAGAAGTGACTGTCATTCCGAACGTGTGCTTTGCCTCTGCGTGTGGTTTTGAGTTTGGTCTGTCCTTTGGGTATTTGCTCACGGGGCGCGGCAGTATGAATGGGTTCCTGTATAGGCGTGGTCTGGCTACGGAGGCTAGATGCCCTTGTGGGGCGGAGGAGGAGAGTATTAAGCACTTTCTCGTAGACTGTAGCCTGTATGGGGACTTGCGTGACTTAGGTGCATGTGGAATCGTGGTGAATGAGGAGGGTGTGGATGTGAGTGGTGTGTTGAGTGTGAAAGAGAGATATGAATGCTTGAATGCGTTTGCCGTGGCACTTTTTGAGAGAAGAATGAGAATGGTGCGTGAATGAGTGCGTGAATGACACGCAGGGTGGCTACAACCAGGTGAAAGACCAAGGTCGATTCCGGTTGTACTTTCGGGTTTTGGCGGACCCAAGTACCTGAGCTGGCTTAGTGGTGCCTAGGAGTTTACAAGATTCCTTACCGTAGCTCTATGAGCGGAGTACAAACCAAAGTACTCTTAAAACAAAAATGGGTACCA
The DNA here is from genome assembly GCA_958298945.1 of Atherix ibis. Taxonomy (NCBI): domain Eukaryota; kingdom Metazoa; phylum Arthropoda; class Insecta; order Diptera; family Athericidae; genus Atherix; species Atherix ibis. The sequence goes on from CATQJD010000122.1 coordinate 126,532, forward strand.
CGGTGATCGGGAGCCCCACAGTAGAATATACTGTGCCCGATCGAGGTGAGGCGCCATTTGGCAGCAACGTGGTGGTTGTGGTTAATACCCATGTCGCGGGTACGGTCTTCTGATCGCAGGTGTGAGGTAACTGGCAAATGTAGCAATGCATTGCACTTATCTCGGGCACTGTCACTGCTTATGACAGTAGAGGCTTAGATAGTCCTCGTCACCAGCAGGTGGAGAGTCAGCTTGTAACTGATTCTATCTGTTAACTGCCAGTAATGGTGGTGCGTTGATTGAGCGTATCTCGATTCCTATAGTCGTAGGCGACTCGTGGTCTTGGGGTTTGGACAACTAGGTCACGTTAAATAACAATTTCTCACTGGGCTTAGGGATCTAACTGGCAAATGTAGCAATGCATTGCACTTATCTCGGGCACTGTCACTGCTTATGACAGGAGAGGTTTAGATAGTCCTCGCCACCAGCAGGTGGAGAGTCAGCTTGTAACTGATTCTATCTGTTAACTGCCAGTAATGGTGGTGCGTTGATTGAGCGTATCTCGATTCCTATAGTCGTAGGCGACTCGTGGTCTTGGGGTTTGGACAAATAGGTCACGTTAAATAACAATTTCTCACTGGGCTTAGGGATCAAGATTCCTGACCGTAGTTCAATGAGCGGAGTATAAACCTAAGTACTCTTAAAACAAAAATTGGTACCACGGGAATCGGAGGCCCACAGTGGAATACACTGTGCCCGATTTAGGTGAGGTGTCATTTGGCAGCAACGTGGCGGCTGTGGTTATGCCCATGTCACGGGTATGGTCTCCGGACCGCATATGGGAGGTAACTGGCAAATACCATCTTGGAATTATCTCGGGCACTGTCACTGCTAATGACAGTAGAGGTTTTGATAGTCCTCGCCACCAGCAGGTGGAGTAGTCGGCTTGTAACTGACTACTAACTGCTAACTGCCAGTAATGGTGGTGCGTTGATTGAGCATATCTCAATCCCTATAGTCGTAGGCGACTCGTGGTCTTGAGGTTTCGATAACCAGGTCACGTTAAATAACAATTTCTAACTGGATATGCGAGATTTATTTGAGAGTATTACAGTTGAATTGCCGTTTCTGGGTTCAAGTGATAAAGCAAAAATACGTCGTATGGCATTACTTAATTTTTAACGGATGGTTCGTGCTCAGCTTGGTTGCGGAAGAGTATGATTATTGGGGTTGAGGTTGTGGTATATGTGGAGACAATCGTAGATTTGTATTCTGTTATTCTATCTTTTCGTTATTTCATCTGTTCATACTATTTAGTTAAATATATTCATACTGTTGTATCTTGTCTAGTCTGTCGAGTTCTATTGGTTGTTCACAGATGAGCTAACCCTAATCGAGTACTGATATTTATATCCTCAGCTTTCTGTTGATTATTCGAGAGATAATTAGGGTAATGATGGTTAAGAGTTCTCTTCTGAGTAACGTTTTACCTCCTCCTACGGTAGTGAGGGATTGTTCTTCAGTACCAGACAATACTTATTTGACAAATGATTATTAAATAGTAGGTATAATATGCTTAATCATGATCGCAAAACTACCCACAAATGAGGTATTGATAAGCACTTCAATCCGAAAGATAAATTATTCCATGTTGAACTGGGCGATATTCTTCTTGGGTGGTTCTCAGAGTACTGATAAGATATAAATTTGCTTTGATATCTTTAACAGCGTTGTTGGCATTGACGGTTTTATATCTATTGATGGTTCAGTTGGTGTTGATGGTTCTGAGGACCCTGAATATATTAGTGATCCCAATATTACGTTTATAGCTGGAGTTGGCATATATGCGTATGGGAGATAAAACTTATATATGTAGTAGTGAAGAGGCTCGCTATAAAGCGGTGCAAATAATAAATAATCGGGATTAGTCATAAACGGCGGGAAATTAACATTTAATGTATGGGGACTAAAAAAGGGTGAACATTTGTACTAATGTGCATTCATATATTTCAGGTTTAAACTAATATGCATTCAAATACTTATTGCTTTTTACTCAAAACAAAGAATTCATTAATAATATTTAAAAAAATTTGCGATTCCCGATTTTTGCATTACTAAAAGTTTAAAAATAATTCAAAAAGAAATTTTTAATAATTAGTGTAAATTAAAATTTTGATAAAATTTAAAAAATATATTACTTTTCTAAACTTATATCCAAGGTTATCTTTATCTTCAAGATCATCGATCCTTGATGAGATTATCGTTGTGTCACGGCCAACTTCAATCAAACATGTTTCAGGTAGAGGAGGAGGATTAAAGATAAGGATTAACTAGGAAGCCAGTATCACCCAAGTATTGTAACTAGGTCACAACCAGATCTACAAAATCTCCAAGCTATACTAAAGATAAAAGAATTATTCAGCTAGCATTCTTAGAATCTTCAATCAAATAGTATGGTATATTAACTAAAACCCAATATTCTGAATTTATTAGGTTGATTCATCCTAGAATTCGAATTGGAGAAAAACAATCACAAGTAATTTAGAGTGCCCAATTGAATAGGTTATATGAGGATGAGGCTGAATAAATCTGTTTCATTATCGCCGAGTCAGAAAGCTTGCTCACAGCCACCTGTGGGCATTCTCAAGGCTAAAGAGCATAATTCTTTACACTGTAACTTAGTTCCACATAGGGTATTGATTTTATATGCAGCAAAAGGCGATGGCCAATGAAGAGTCAAAACACGAAAAACCAATTTGGGCCCAAGGCTAGGCTCCTTTCTATTATGCTACTAACATAATGAAGACTAATGAGGAGTTACATCAATAAGATACAACTTGGGCCTTGTGTTGGGCATCAGTTTGTTATATTATGTAAAAAATAATATTAATTCTTAGGTCTTAGAATGGACGGGAAGTTATAAAAGACAACCACACTTAAAGAGCATATTATTCAGCTAAGCATGCTTGCCGCTAGGTTTATGTGCATATTATGAGAGAGCTCGAAGTTTTAGCAAAGATGTGCTTCCACACCCAGCATAACCACAATAAATCATAACGGAATATATATAGGATAATGGAGCCACTCGAAGGTATTAAGTTTATTAAGAAGAAAGAAGACAAAATGTGAAAAATAATAAAAAATTTAAAAAAAATATTTTTGCCATTATGAAAGCAAAATTTGTAAATATACCTAATATTCTCTGTGTTAGCTTCCATGTATTACACACCATAACACACTCATACCAATAATCAATTTTTAGTACGGAATATCACTTTTCCAACGAGTACAAGTTTGAACTTATTTACGAGATAATGTCACGTCATGAGGTCATGAAAAAATTCATGATTGAAACATGAGGTCAACGTAAAAATTATGAATGAGTTATCACTACGCCTAAGAATAAAATTCGAATATCTTAAGGCGCCATTCATTCACCGTTTATACCCGTATATTATTGGCACATACACACTATGTGAAATAAATGAATGATATACGACTTCGCTTTTAATGTACTTCAACTACGATATTCCCATTTCAAGAATATTTTTTGCTGCTAAATAAGCATAATGCTATTAATAGAACATTTCAAATTCAATTATTAAAGATGATTAACACCTTGAATATTAATACATAAGGACATTAATGGCATATATATCATGTAAAATTTTGTACATTATACAATATAATTTAGTTCATTTATTGGCTAAATAGTAAGAATTTCAGAGTAAAATTTTATAAATTAAACCGAACTAAAATACTTTTTTAATTTGTCAATTCAAAAAATATACTTAACAATGTGCTCTAAAGAATAAAAGAACCAAACGGCGCCCTATCTACCACTATTAGCAATATTCACTGGCAAAAACTAATTGCCTTAAAATTCAACCTGACTCTGGGTTGGCTGGTGAATGCAACAGAAATATTCAGAATATCTTCACAGAAATATTTCTGCTACCGCGACGTCTACCACATGGCGACCATGCAACCGACAAGGCCAGGAACTTCGAACACCTAATATTCAAAAAAGGACAAGCAACTACTGGATACCATCAAATAACATAAGGCAAACCTGACTCTTCTGCCGATTGATGAATAAAGAAATAGAAACAATTAGAAAGAGCTAACAATTACATTAACAATGCTTGCAACCACCAATAATGAAAAGAGGAACGGCAAAGCCAGGAATCTTAAAAGAAAAATATCGAACTTTCACAGGCTTATTAATATATTTAGCATACCAAAAGAAACACAGGCTGACTTTTATAAAATAATTAAATAATTAAAAAAAAAAGAACAGAAGGTAAAGATACAAAAGAAAAATATCAAATAAAAATTATGAAAACTAAAAATAAGTATATACATAAATATTGCATAACAAACCTACTACATGTAATAACTTCAAAAAAATATGAAAAAGTAAATGATATTAAAATAAAAATTTTGAAGAAATATATGAAAGTTTGATCTTAAAATGAGGAGTACATCTTTAAAATAAAAACTTATGATTAGCCAGACTATTGGTAACAACAACACCGACACAACAGTGGAACAAACTTTTTATATAAATACTACTCTGACTATTAGTACTATCTTCATAGAGGGTATTATTAGTTTCTTTATTAAAAAAATATTCCTAAGGAAAACAATCGCAAAAAATGTTATCCCAAGCATTCTGACAATAAAAAAATTCTAAATGGAGAATAAACTAACAAACATTCTCGACAGGTTAGTGAAGGTAAAGGCTATATTCAATAAAAACTCAAACCGGGCATTTTTGCACAAAACTTTATTAAAAAGTATATTTGCTAAAAACTTAAAAAGCCAATTTTAAAACAGAGGTACTTATACTAGAAAAAAACAATATAATAAAAAATAAGGAACTCAATAAAATAAATAAAACATTTAAACTTATTGCAGCCGCGATCAATATGTGTACACGTAGATACCTTGATAATAACAGCCAACTAATCTATGAACGCTTTTCTGAATCTGATACAAAACAAATAGAATAAAAACAAATGGCTTCACAAAAATTTGATCTGGCGTTCACCATTTAAATGAATTCCTGAATTTTTGGATGATGTTAATGACATTGAAAATTTCTTGGAATTAACGGAAATGTACCACGATTCAATAAATATTAAAGAACGTGGAAAGCTAATAAAATTTGTTTGGTGTGCCAAGTTATCAAAAAAGCCGGTACCAAATCGATCATAGAGATTGCATCAGATACATTTATAGTACTAAAGAAAATATTCAGAATGAATTTACAAATAAAGAATATAGCGCCTAATCTTCAGATTAAATTAGCAGCCATAAAGCAAGGCTGATCTCGCATAAATAATTTTGCAAATTAGTTTGCATTTGTGAATTCAGAATTAACCAAAATCTAAATGTTGGACCTGGGAGAAGCTGCAACCAAATTAATAATGAAGATGAATGACGACTTGCCACTTAGCAACTTTAAAAGCGGAATAATTACCGAATTCCAATCGAATATTAATACAGCTAGATGTGAAACATTCCAAGAGGCTCTTACACTTGCATTAGAGAGAAACTTCAAACTTAATGAGTCAGAAAACAACAAATTTGGTAGAATAAAAAATACTTAATATCAAAGACAGAATAAATATGACAATGCAAATAGGAGAAATAATTATTAAAATTATTATAACAATAGATAATAACAATAATAATAATAAAAATTATACTAGAGGCCTTTATAAGAAAAGTACAAATTTTTTCCAATATTTTCCTTTAGCATGGAGGTTATGGTTGGTTTGTTAGTGTTCACCTTTTCCTTCAAGTACCCCTATATGAGGAAATTGGGAGGGTTCAATCAGGAGATCGAGCGGCCGGTCGATATTACCACTTTTAAATATTATTCTCGGAAAAAAATGTTCGAGCCGTGCGGCAGGTCACCAATAACTGCTAGTATTGGCTCTAGCATCCTCAAAGAAATATAGCCCACTGATGCCACCGGCCCAAATATCGTACCAAAAAGTTACTCTACGAAGGTGTGGTGGTTTTTAGTGTATCAGCTGAGAGTTTTCAGTTTATTAAATATATGTTATTAACAAAGCGAGCCAAGTCGAAGTGTGCTTCGCCGCTCATAATAATTTTCTGCCAAAAATTGTAGTCATCTACAATATATCGAGCTGTAAAACTAGAGCACTCCAGCTTCATCGCCGTTCATGATCATTTGCCTAGAGCTGTTGTATCAATTGAATTTTATATGGGTAAAAAGCAAATCTGTTTTGAGAACTTTTAACAAACATTATAGAGATACTCCCAATTCTTATGCACGTCTCCGATGAGAGGTACCGGGACATATAACAATTACTTTACGACATCAATCTTTTCAGGTGCACGTTGGCTTATTTATTGCCTAATCTTTGCTTTATCTCTGAGTATATGCATATATTCAAAATTGTTCATTACACAATGAATAGTAGTTGACTTACTTGGCATGTGATTAATACAAAAAAATGACGTTATTTTTGTCCACGTATTCACAATTGAACAATTATTTAAATAAAATATTTTAATAAATTCAACATATTGTTGCAATAAATTGTTATCGATTACTCTCTGCGGCTATTAAATGTCAACGGATAAATATCCGTTAAGTTGTTATGGATTACTCTCTACCTGGAACATAAAAACAATAAATATGTATACGTGTACGTTTATTGATTGTTACTAATAAATAAGTGAAAATAATTTGAATTAATATACATATATATTAGAAACAATACATATTAATGAAATAACACAATTTTTAAGAGATTTTCCGAAAATTAACGTTCCTTAATATCAGCATTTTTCTAGGTTTCTCCTCCCACCCTACACCCAGGAAATAGTTCTCACATATTCCAATATAACATACCAAAACATATATTATTCTGTTTATATTTACCTCTCAACACAGACTCAGGTTGATTAATAAGGTACTCATTTTTTTGACCGTGAATATATTTGTTGATTTTGTGCTAGAGTACCGTTATGTTTCCCCATTTTCTTTTAATAAAGTACCGTTAGGTTACCCTTTTTTCTCTTAGAAAGATATTAAAACATATTGAGTTCGTTTCTGGTTTTGAATTTTTATTCACAAACTTTTCTTTTTATAAAAATTTTAAAAATGAAAAAAATAATAAAATAATTTGTACATAACAAAACTACCATCAATAAATTATAGAAAATTAATAAATTATAACACACAATATGTTTCAAATGGCCCATCAGTGATTATAATTATTGTTGGTTGCGAAATACATTGAAATTGGGATTCCTTGATTTAAGTACACTTATACTAGTCTTCATTCGTCATTCATATCATATAGCATGTGTTCACAAATATCATATGAAAATAAATAATAATTTAATGCGGTCTTAGAATATTCAGATTTGTCGCTTGGGAATAGTCATAACTCATCTATATAAAGGGTTTTCGAATAAAAGTGATATGATTTCTTTAAAAAAAAAACAACACACTAATTTTTAAGAAAATTCAAATGTTTTTTATTTAATTTTCGTGCACTTTTTCCACTAAATCAAGTCGTATGTCATGAATAGCACGATCAATACTGACTTCTAAAGCTTGCAGAGAGTCTGGTTTATTGCTAAAGACCAATGACTTCAAATAACCTCACAAGAAATAGTCTAATGGTGTTAAATCACAACTTCTTGGAGGACATTCAATGTCACAATTTCGTGAAATAATCGAATCTCCAAACTTTTCTCGCAATAATTCGGTTGTTGCACGTGCTGTGTGGCACGTAGCCCCGTCTTGTTGGAACCAACCATAAGTTGGTTATAATCGATCTATACCGCTCTCCATTGACAATAACGGTGGTACCAGCTTCATTTCGAAAGAAATACGGACCGATGATTCCACCAGACGAAAAACCACACTAAAAAGGTAATTTAGTTGAATGTAATGGGTGTTCGTGAATAATTTGTGGATTTTCTTCGTATCAGAATCCACAGTTTTGTTTATTTACCACACCACTCAGATGAATGTGAGCCTCATCGGAGAAAATGATTTTCTTAAAAAAATCATTATCGTTTTCAAGTTGTTCCAAGGCAAAATCAGCAAATTCGCGACTTTTACGGTGGTCCAATACCTTCAGTTCTTGAGTTCTTATAAACAGAAAATAGTTTGGTTTGAAATTAGAAAAATAAAATTATTTTCAAAATTAATTTACGAGCACATATTATTTATGAAGAAATAGCACCTCACTTTTTGTCAATTTTAATATTATGTGTTTATATTTTGCTTTTATATTTATATTCCATTTTTTTCTTTTTCTCATTGTATCATGATACAAATATAGACATATTTTTATATATTTGAATATCAATTATATTATTATATTATCTATTTATTTCTATATTATAGAATATTTAGCATACATTATTTCTTTATAGTATGAATGTGTTTTCTTCATTTATTTTAAAGATTTACAATATATACAATATATAATTAATAAAATAATAATTAATGAGTAATATTTTTGTGGTATTTGATTATATTTTATTTCTCTCTTAATATTTATTTTTATTTCACTTATTATATTTTATAATTTGCTGTTTTCCATTTTTTTGAAAAACTAATACAAATCCTTTAATTTCCTTTAGTTTTTTTTTCTATTGTTGTTTTGCATGCATAATTTTTTAACATATTTCCTCTCAAAAATGAATATTATTGTTTTGTTTCATATTTGTTAGTTAAATATCTTTTATGCTTTTGTTATTATTGTACATATATAAGTGCGAATGCTTAAAACGTTCAAAACTCACAAATCTAGATAATTCAATAATTCACTATTTCGTAAACTATGCAAGGTAGTAAATATCTAGCACGTAAAATCAATCCTGTGCAACCATAAGAAATAAATTATGGAATACTAAATTAAGGTTACTGTCATTCACAAAAAATAGTTAGAATGATTGGATAGGGTATAACGTTTTCGCATATAACTGCATTCCCCATACAAAAACTAAGTTTACCCCTGTTGAATTAATATTCGAAAAATGACATCGATCTTGAAAAACAACAGTATTTGGAAAAATAATAATTATTATTGATAATACAGACGATAATAACAAGGACCTACAACTTAAGCTAAAGAGAGCATTAACGGTATCAGAAAATAGCTTATTCAAGGAAACTTAAATCAGAATTGAACCATGAATCCAGTTATGCTTAACAAATTTAGATCAATGCTACCATAACTGCGGTCATCGTAAGAAGAATGAAAGTTCATATGAGGGCTCCTATGAAATAATAAAAGAAGACTGTGTTTGATCACTGTTAAAAATTAATAAAATTGAAAGCTATGCATAACCTTTTTTTAATAATAAAGGCCTATTAAACCAAAGAATTTTTTAAAAAATATATTAATGTTTGAAATAAAAAAAATTAAATAGAAAGGTAAATAAGATGTGATAAAAAGGGATATCTGCATTATAACAATAAAATTTATATAAAAAAGGAGCATTTACAATGTTTAGATATATTATAAATAAATGAAAAGTAGAATTAAAAATAAAAGTTAATAAAATATGTTATATACTTTTATTTTTAATCCTACTTTTCGAAAATAACCAAAAAAAAATGTAAAATTGGATACAAAATAAACACCTACCAATATAAAGAAACATATTAGAAATAATTGAAGAACTAAAATTTTAAATTAACTTATGCGAATGTGTATATCATTTATGTTAGTTTAAGATTTTATCATAGCTAAAAAGATTAAAATAAGATGTTGAATGTTACATTTAAATTGAAATGAATGATCTTTGTACATATAAGGATAATCTAAATAAATAAACACAATTATTATATAATATTAAACTAAGTGATAAACTAAAATGATTTAAACTACTCGTATTATTGAATAAACTAATTATTGTATGAAAAAATGTAAAAATTAGCGACAATAAGAAAACTACACCTTCATTATTAACTGTAATCTAATTCTGAAAATAATTTTGTTTTTACATATCCAAACAATTTGTTTTTAACTTTAGAATATAGTATGTATAACTGACTGAATGATTTATTACTAGATATATACTTCAAATCTAAATACCATTAAAAGGGAATTTATTCTATTTAATTTCACATACTAACATATAAGTATGTACGTACCATGGAATATGATAACATATGTATTTTTTCGGTTTGATTTTACAAGTTCGATATGATAAATATTGCCTTTAAGTAATAACTTTAAAGAAAAAAATTTCACACCATTTTTTCTATATATTGATCAGTATTAATATCTCGAATTCAATGAGTAAATTTGTACTCTTCAAGAAATTATTGCCGGGTTATATTTTTGTTGTTTATCACCCTTTATAAAAATACCAGCTTCTCAAATTTTTAACTATATTCTGGAGCATAGGAGCATCGATAAGTACTTTTTATTATGTATAGGATATTATTATGTGTTTAGATAATAAAATATTTTTTTAAATACCAAGGATTTTTGAACTATTTTTCAGTATAAAATTTTCAAACTAATAACTACCTTATTTTTAACTTTTACAATTCCAAGAAATGCAGTATTATTATTAGAGGCGCTTACAAGGCAGCTTTCTCTAAACACCCAAATTTATTTATCTGCAAAAAGATTAGCAAGCCATAAAGCTCAGCCTGAATCAAAGTTGAGCAGTGAATTAATAAAAAAGAATGAATTTCTTGTCAAGACCGTAGATAATTCTCCAAGAAATATAACCCTTAGCACACATCAGAGGCCACTTTTACACAGAAGTTATATTTAGAAATAGAATTTTGGGAAGCAATTGCATTGGTACCATATATTATGGGATACGTCGCCTATTCCAAATTTAAAGATGATAAAAGGAACAAGTTTATGGTACTAGTAGAAAGCCAGCCAAAATCCATATTTGTTTTGATACTAAGAAAGTTAAAGCTCTGATAAAGAAGGATATGTACCCATTATCGTTAATAGGTCGATCATAGAGGCATTTATCTTCAGCCAAATTTATTACCATCCTAGAATAAGCCTCTCAAGAATAGATGGCTTTTACTATACAAGAGCAATCACTATACCAATATGAAGTCATACTTTTCGAACTATGCAATGCTGCACATACACGATTCCATTTAATGAATATAGTTATATCATATGACGTAAGAGATAGCGTCCTAGTCTAAATTTACGATTTATTAATTTTGTCTAAAGATTTCAATCTTCACTTTATACTACAATGTATAAATGCATCAGTAAATATTTGAGAAAGGCTAGGTATGCTCAACGTATGAAAAAGTAAATTCTACCTTCGATAAATAAGATAATTCAGCTTCATTATTAGAGAAAAAGAATTAAGCCAGATCCTATATATATACATTCCATAGTGAATTATCCCCCTCCCAAATCAATTCGCTAAGTATAAAGATTTATAAGAATGGCTGGATTATATAGGAGATTTATTCCTAATTTTGTGGCTATCTTCAGAAAATTAAAAATTAAATGACAAAAGTAGTCCGAATTTTCTAAGCCTTTCATTACCAAGTGCGACGCGATATATATGCTCTTATAGAAATACTCTAAATAGAATTGTTAGAGTATTTCTATAAGAGGACAAAGAGGGAAATAAGCGGCCCATAGCATATATATCGGAAAAACTAAACTCTACTCAACATAATTATTCTATTATTGCAGATATTTTTAGAATAGAAAAATTTACACCTTATGTGGAATTAATGCCTTATATATAAAGGAATGTCTTATTTATATTGACAAAATTAATGTTTAATATACTATTAAAGAATAGAAAAAATAATAAACACAGGGAAACAAAATATTGTAATAATTGTTTAGTAAAAAAAAATTATAAAATTTTGCAATAGAATTGATGGCGTCAACTTGGGATTCTTTTGTGATTTCACCTGAAAGTTCTTTATGTTTCTTATATTATTAAATTTACAAAATTGACATTTAAAAAATTATTGAAGAATTAGAAATAATAAATCTACTTTCTCACTCGGACGATGATTGTATTAAGAAGTTTTTTTTTAAGTTTCCGAATTACTTTAAGTCGTCAATTATTAATCGATCTTACAAGTATAGTAAGGTTTATTTTTAGATAATTGTTTGTCACTTACGGCAGTTAGACCTCAAAATATAGGTTAGTGTATCAGTGTACTAGAACAAAATATTATCTGTAATTCAGAGCATCATAATGGACTTTATGCAACCAGATTCTACCCTTGCCACTAACAACCCCGCTAACGAGAAAAAAATTACGAAATTAATAAGAGTTACGTACTTATTGCAGATTCACGATATAAATTAACAACTTATAATAATAACAACAATATCAATAATAATAATAATAATAATAATAATAATAATAATAGTAACAATAATAACATTAATAAAAATAACAACATTTTGTAATAAAAGATCTGCAACTGTGCCGATCAACTAGATTATCAATTGCCGCTCCATTCATTTCAAAATTTCTGATAATCTGCGCTACTTAATTATTTCTACATACCCAAATGTTAAAATTTAGGAGAACAGTGTTTACCCTTTTTAAATCGACTTTGCATTGAAAAACATTACCTCAGACATTATCAATATCAATGAGAACTATATTGGTGATCTTCTACTAATTATCAAAACTAAAATTATAGCAACTAAATTTCTTTATCTTAAGCTTATTAATATTGATGGTATCAAATTTCTATTTAGCTTTCATCTTTTACTGACTAAAAGTTGGAATGGGAAATTCGTATCAGAAAATGATTGTAATACGAATACAATATTGTTGACGCAAGAAAGATTTTTTTCTCCAGAAGTGAGATTATTTTGTTTACCGTTATTAAAGTACATAAAGTAATAATATTTATATAAACAAATACTACGCAAATCTTCTAAAATGCCATAAGTGCCACCTTCTGGGTCATACCCTGAAACATGGCAGAGCATCGCAGGTATATTTCAATGTGGACTTCAACCGCATCCTGACGAGCCATATTCTCGTATCTACTGCATGAACTGTAAGTACATTTTGCATATGTCAGATAATAGAAACTAATTTATACAATGTAAAAAAAAAATACTAAAAGTTATAATACAGAATAATTGCACAATGGCTAAAGCCATCGCAATATACCACTCCCGAAAAAGTCATATATGATACAAGAAAAACTATTTTTGTGGAAGCTCTGCGCATGATATCTCGTACGTCTTTTGCCAAACCGAAAGCTTCAAGAGCCTTTATTATTTCACAGTTTAAACCATCGACTAATAAACTTAATATTGAAATGCTTTCTTTCATCAACCTTTCCTATAAATCACCTTTGCTTCTTTTAAAATTAATTACTTTAGAAATATTAATAAGAAAGAATTAAACGTCTGTAAAGCCCCATATATATAATGATACCAGTATATTATCGAATGAAGTCGCATTATCTATGACAACTAAAGAATCGATTGCTATAGAAATAATATAGAGTATGATGTCAACACAAAGCTTAGGCAACCCAAGCCAGGCTCAAAATCTGATAAAGATACATTATAATAGTTGCTCAACTGCAACCTTAGTTTCGAACAAGAAGAAATCTATTTGCTATTTGCTTGTCTTTTTTGTAGTAAAATTTTACTCCAGATTATTCTTTTACCCTGTTCTATATTTTTTACTGGTATATTTTAATTCGCTTACACTGATCATAGTAATCAACCATCGGTTAGTCTCACCTGATTACTTTCACGAAAAATCATAGTAATCAGGTCAGACTAACCGATGGTTGCTTCATTCTTATATGGAATATATACAGTTTTCTTAATAACATTGAAGGCTTGACCCTTCTTTTACAAACTTACTATTCCAGAATAGTTGCCTTACAAAAAATTATGCTTTTCCAATCCTATAAATAAAATACCTAATATTGTTACAGTTTTTTTTCTATAACAAATCATCAAACAACAAAAGCGGAGGTACATATTTCCTCATTCACTTGTCTTAGCCATTCTTATAACAATAAATACCTATCTGTAGATAAATATCCCAATTTATATGTTGATTATTATCTGTCATTTTCATCTGCTTGATATGGTTAGCGAATTAATATAACAATAATATAAATTCGCTAATCAGACCAAGCAGATGAAAATGACAGATAATGATCAACATATAAAATGAGATATATACACATATATCCTATAACTACCATTCTTGGCGATTGTAATCTATACAGTCATTTTTGTAGTTTACCGAGAGCATGTAAGTATAGAAAAATCTTTGAGAAATGGTTCAACTCTTTTATCTATATTCTTCTTGACTTAATCTTCATTCCTAAATGGAGATGTTTTTTTTCTTGTAAGAAATTGATCATTTACCTATTCTATTGTAGTACGAGTAGAAGCAAGCATTGCACATGTTAATATTATACCATTTTATCGTTCTATCAAATTATATTTATGGCAGATCATTCACCAAAGCGGAGAATGATCCACCATCTGTGTAATTTGCTAACTAAGAAGCATGAACTTGATCTGTATTTTAAGGCTTGCAGCTGTTATATATATAACATTTTTCGTCGTTGTTACGAGCAAGTAATTGGTCTGATATATATAAGCTAATGCAGCACTACAACGTGACAAAGATTTATCATGGAAAAAATTTTCACATTGCACATTTTTTTTGGAATTAAGGCTTAGAACTACTAGAATCGAAAAAGTAGTGAGACAAGCCAAGTGTGGAGCTTGGAACAATTTTAACCCTCGTTCAATAATTTTGGAACTTGCAAGTGCATTGAGTGCCATAGAGGGAATCTATTCTTTGCAGGCAATCTCTCACCGATACTGACCTTTCTATTTGGTTTAAAAATTTAAAAAATTATTGATACGTTTACTTTTCAAATTGCTTGAGAGTAGCAGCTACTAAAGCAACAACTAACTCAAACAACTTTACATTAATTTTTAATTTATTAAATTATTCTGTAAAAAATCTTAAATAAAATGTTAGGCCGGATTTTTGTTAACAAGATGAAGCCCAATCAACATGCCGCTAGGTCAGGCAGAGCGACTCTGATTATACCTTTAGAATGACAACATTCCATATGTTACATAATTGCTATAAATGCACACTTTGTGTTGTCCTTTAATAATTCGATTAAGGAAAGGCATATTACATAATTTGTCATAAGTTTTTTTATAATTGAACGACAAAAGCATAGCACAAATTGACTAAATTAATGCTATTCAAAGGATAGTTAATATTTTGGTCAGTAGTAAGTATAAGGTCAAATAAAGTGAGGTCTCATGAATAAAACGGTGCTCTAGTCCCTAAATTTAAGAATCAGAATTTCAATAGTAGAGTTAAGGCGTATCGAAGTAGTGACTCACCGTTGAATCAGACTATTTAGTAAGGCATATCAGGTCTCTCATTAGACTCAATCCTAAATGAAACCAGCCAAAAACTCATCTTTCTGCTCCTTCAAATAGCCAGAATCGGTATTATTTGTGATAATTTTTGCTTCGGTAATAACCCTAAATAATTTAGTAAAAATTATTATTGGCTACTCCTTATTTGAAAAGACATTCATCCTCCTTATCTATATATATAAAAATGAGTGTCCGTTTTTGTGTGAGGCTTATAGACTCGAAAACTATGCATTAAATCATACTGAACCATTATAACAATTTGTTCATTGAGTCTTGAGAATGGTTTCTATATAGATAGACACCCCTCCGGTAGGTGGTGGTAGCTGTATATGCCAATTTTCAAACACTTTCCCCAAGCTGTATTAGATTGGGGAAAGTTTCCTACTGTGCAGTAGTTGTAGCTGTCATCATCTACGGTACTTCGAACGAACGAGTAGATTGTCGCAGTATTTTCGCATACTATTTAGGGTGGGGAAATTTTAGTTCCCGAACTGGAAATAGATGGCTAAGCGGGTTCGTTGGTTATGTTGAAGCGTCAAATTTTTGTTTTTATTGTTTATGTTTGCGTAAAATCAGTTTTTATTGTATATGCGAGCATAAACTCAGTATTGTTGTTGACTATTTTGAGGTTATATTTTACAGCTCTCAGTAAATTGTCCATTTTATTGAGAATATACTGCGAACTACTGCACAGTAGCAAAATTGGTCCAATCGAATACAGCTAAACACAGAATTGTAAGTATTAGTAGAACTGTTTGTATTCCAATTTTTCAACAATAATGCATCATATTTTGCATTTCGATTTTTAGTGCACACTGTTTGGGAACACCAAAGTAATTTTGAGGTTGGTTATCATTTCAAGAACGGCAATCGGTTAGCAAAAAAACTCAAAAGAGGTAAAATTGTTCATTTGTAGAGAATTTATGAATCCTAATGTTTAATGATTGATTCTTATTTATATTTCAACATAGACAAAAATTGAAAAGATGCCGCCAAAACCACAAAACATAAGTCGAAATACACGAAAGAATCAACAGAACAGAGTTCTAATAATGAAAGTCGAGAAATAATGAACGTCGAGAACAACGTGAACAACGTAATGAAATGAACAGATTACGAAGAACACAGTCACGTCCTCATGAAAAGGAAGAACAAAATGCGTTACGAATTGAATTAAAACGATTAAGAATCAGAACTTCGCGAGCAGCAAACAATTCACAACTACAAAATATGAATGAACGAACACAACGACAAGTAAGTCGTACACGTCAATTTGCAACTTTGAATCGATTGGCTTTCGAATACAATGCACGTCTCGATCTCGAGGAAAATCCAGCCATCAGTATTGGAACCATGGACAAAGTTTGTACGCATTGTAATGCATTGAAATTTAAAAATGAAACGCCAGGAATGTGTTGTTGTAGCGGAAAGGTTCAATTACTAGAATTACATCCACCACCGGAATTATTATTATCATTACTTTCTGGAGAAACAAAAGAATCAAAATATTTTTTGACCAATATTCGCAAATACAATACATGTTTTCAAATAACATCATTCGGTGCTACCAATATCATCAGAGATAATTACATGCCAACATTCAAAATCAAAGGTCAAATTTATCATCGTGCTGGCTCTCTTCTACTACTATCAGATGCAGATCATAAATTTCTTCAAATTTATTTTATGGGAAATTCGGATGAAGAAGTGAATCAGCGCAGTGCAATCAGTAGTGTAACCAAACGAAACATCATTGAATCATTGCAAGGAATGTTTCACCAGCACAACTGCAATTGATCGCATGTCTTCGGATGATTTTAAAATAGTAATTAGAGCGGACAAAAGACCAACTGAGGAGCACGAAAGACGATACAATGCACCAACAATTGAGGAAGTTGCAATTGTTATTGTTGGAGAAGAGTTTGAATCCCGTGACATTATTTTGCATCGGAGAAATGACAGCATTCAACGTGTATCAGAAACACATCGATCATATGATGCATTGCAGTATCCAGTAATATTTTGTCGTGGAGAAGATCGTTATCACTTTAACATCAAACTCAGAGATACAATTACACGTAAATTAAATTAATCGTTAACAAAAATCAAACCCATGTCTCATAGATAATTTATTTATTTTATAGATGCGGAAATGGACGAAAAATTGAGCGCGATAAAATACTATTCATACAGATTGATGATTCGACAGTACATGGACAACCATATATTGAAATGCCAGCAATTATTTCAACAATACATTGTCGATATGTATGCAAAAATTAATACGTAACGACTGCTTTTCATTCGACTGAATCAAACAACTCTGCGTTCAGAAGAGTATATTCATTTACGTGATGCCGTAATCAATGATTGCAATGTCAATGAAATTGGAAGAATGGTCATTTTACCAGCAACATTTACAGGCAGTTCACGTCATATGCACGAATACGTACAAGATGCAATGACATTTGTTCGCTCATATGGTCATGATTTTACTGCACGAGTGTTCAAACAAAAATTGAAATCTCTCATGGATTTTCTTACTAAACATCGGCCAAATGAACTACGATTGGATGTCGTTCATGTATCGGAAATTTACGGAGCGGTTCGTTGTTGGATGTACTCAATCGAATGGCAAAAACGAGGACTACCACACGCGCATATTTTGGTTTGGTTAATTGATAAACTAACTCCTGATTTAATCGACCAAGTGATCTCAGCAGAAATACCCGATTCAGAAGACGATCCGATATTATTCGAAGTGGTTACCAATAATATGATTCATGGCCCATGTGGTGTTTTGAATCCAATTAACCATGTATGGTTGATGGGAAATGTTCAAAACGATATCCAAGAGATTTGATTCGGGAAACAATAACCGCTAATGATGGATATCCACAATATCGTAGTCGATCAACTGAAGATAATGGTAAATCCATTATTATGACAGCTAGAAATAACGAAATTGAAGTCGATAATCATTGGATTGTACCATACTCTCCAATACTCTCGAAAACATATAAAGCTCATATCAATGTGGAGTATTGCAATTCGGTCAAATCTATCAAATACATTTGCAAGTATGTCAACAAAGGAAGCGATATAGCTGTTTTTGGAGTAGTAGAAGAAAATGGAGACATCGATGAAATCAAACAATATCAAACGGGACAATCGTAGTTCATTTGGCCGTACATCTAGAAAATGGACAACGTGTTTACTTTACAAGGGTCGTTCAATTAGTCCTTAGAAAATCCAAGAAATTGCACTCGTAGTGTCGGTAAAGATTTTTTTTGTAAATACTATTAATGACAGGAAATCTGTCAAAATTTCAGCTCGATCCATAGCGTAGGTCAATTTCTATCGTCGATTAAAGTTAACGATATTTATTTGTGCATAACAATGGAAAAAAGCGAGTTTAGGGCTGTCATCAAACATCTCCATTTGAAAGGCTTAAGCCCGAAAGAAATCAAAGCCGAGTTGGATGCAGTTCATGGCACATCTGCACCTGTGTTTGCGACGGTTTACAATTGGGTGAATGAATTTAAACGTGGCCGTTCATCCACAAAAGATTAACATCGTTCAGGACGCCCAGTTGAGGTGTCTACTCCTGAAATCATCGACAAAATCCACGATCTGATTTTGAACGATCGGCGAATTAAAGTGCGCGAATTAGTTGAGGCCACGGGTATATCACAAGGTACAGTCGCTTCAATTTTGCATGAAAAATTGTCTGTGAAAAAAATGTCGGCAAGATGGGTGCCGTGTTTGCTCTCAGAGGAGAATAAGCGCAATCGTGTGGTGGACCCTGAGGCTATGTTGGCACTCTTTCATCGCAATCCTGCCGAATTCCTTCGTCAATATGTCACTGTGGACGAAACCTGGATACACTACTACACTCCAGAAACGAAGAGACAGTCATCACAGTGGATTTTCAAGGGTGAACGGGCTCCGAAGAAGGCAAAAACTGTGCCATCGGCCGGCAAGGTGATGGCCACGGTCTTTTGGGATTCGCAGGGCATCATTTTTATTGACTACTTGGAAAAAGGAAAAACAATAACAGGAGCGTATTACGCGTCGTTATTGCAACGGTTGAGCGACGAAATCAAAGAGAAACGCCCCCATCTAAAGAAGAAAAAAATCCTCTTGCATCAGGACAATGCGCGTGTGTACACCTGCGCTGTTTCAATGGCCAAAATATTAGAATTGAGAATGGAATTGTTGCAGCATCCCGCTTATTCACCAGATTTGGCCCCGAGTGATTATTTTCTTTTCCCCAATCTGAAGAAATGGCTTGGCGGACGACGGTTCACTTTCAACGAGGACGTCATTGCTCAAACGGATGAGTATTTTGCAGAACTTCCGAAATCCTATTTTTTGGACGGGATAAAAATTTTGGAAAAACGGTTGGAAAAGTGTATAGAGCTAAAAGGAGATTATGTTGGAATATAAAATTTTTTTAAAAAAAACAGTTTTTTTCCATCTTTTTCTAAGGACTTATTGAACGACCCTCGTACAATGGAAAATGTCCGAGCCCAGGCAGCACAACCACCATCAACAACATTAGCTGCATTTTTTTACTTTCAATTACTTGAAAATGATGCACATTGGGAAACGTTCCTTATTGATGCATCAATAACATCATCACCTCATCAAATACATACATTGTTCGCAATCATATTAACTACATGTTTCCCCTCAAATGTGAAAGATCTATGGGAGAAACATAAAGACTTCATGAGTGAGGATATATTACATCGATTACGTGCAGCAAGTGGAAACAACGAAATGCAATTCACTCCTGAAATCTTCAATGAAGCGTTGATTTCGCTCGAGGTCCAATGTTTGGCAATCGTAAATAAACCACTTATACAATTAGGAATGGTGGCACCATATCGATCAGCAAATTATATTTTTGATCGTGATTTGCGACGAGAACAAGGCTATGATACGGGAGTGCCCATCATTCTTCTCCGAAATATTAATCCACCGCGTCTTTGCAATGGGACTAGACTTACGGTGAAAAAGTTGATGAATAATGTGATTGAAGCAACAATTTTGAATGGAAAATTGAAAGGAGAAGATGTATTGTTGCCAAGAATACCAATGATACGAACTGATATGCCATTTGAATTTAAGCGCTTACAGTTTCCCATTCGACTCGCTTTCGCAATGACCATCAACAAAGCGCAAGGACAATCGTTAGAAGTTTGTAGATTAAATCTAGAAAATCCTTGCTTCTCACATGGCCAACTATATGTAGCATGTTCAAAAGTTGAAAAACCATCTGATTTGTTTGTTTATGCACCAAATGGAACAACGAAAAATATTGTATATCCAAAAGCGTTGGAGTAATAATTTGAATAAACAATTATTTTATATTTACTAATGGCATAACCCAAAAAAACATGTTTTAATTTTAATTGAATAAGGCCGAGCAACGCCGGGCAACGGGTAGCTAGTCTCTAAAAATTTCAATATTACATACGTACCCTTATATTCTCTCTCTCTCCACTCTCTAACTTCTCCTCAAAATAGGGATTAGATGCCTTGGTTGGGAGCGCTGTTGAGAATATGTACGTCTCTACATAAGTGTAAGGAGACATTTACCAATCCGTCTATCTATGGACAACTTTCTTTCGAACAGTTAGACTAGATCGCAGAATCTGTAGCTCTTTTCACGGACACATTGAAATTTTTGTCATTAGCTTATTTTTTTGCTTGTTGCTTGGTGCAAAGTACAAAGTGCAATGTTCAAAGTTACAGCCCAATATGCTTACTGTTGAGGTTTATTTGTTACTGCTTATTATAACTTATTTGTTATTATTGCTGTTTTTTGCAGTTGTTGTTCTTGCTGCTTGTTGTATCATGTTGTTGTGATTGTAGTTTTTTACGGATTGTCATTGTTGTTGCTGCTCGTTGCGGCTTGTTGTTTTTGTAGCTGCTTATTTTAGCATGTTAAGGTTACTGCTTATTGTTGTTGCTACTTATTATTATTATTATTATTGAACAAATTGCAGTTATTTTTGATAAAGTTTGGATTTTTTCTGAACATATTGTTATTGAATTTTCTGAGCCTATTATATTGGCTGAGCCTGACTCCATCGGCTGTTATATTTGCTGATACAGAAGCGGCAGCTATTGAATTCTGGATTGTGACAATGATTGAGCCTGATGGTATGGTTAAGACTTAACTTATTGCTGCGATTGCGTCTATGAAATCACATTTATCAGCATACCGTTCTGAATATTAATATTGGCCGGCAAACTGGTTGCATATAATTGCGTAGGAACTATTGTTGGCATCTAATTTGCGGTCACATAGAACTGTGCAGGATACGACTAATGTTTTATATATATTTATCGAACCTATATATTAATATTCGGACATCACAAACTGTGGTTGCTGCTGTAGTACTGTTAGCGCAAGTTGAATTTGATATAACATGATATTTTGTTGTTGATGATTCTACTAAAGATTTATTTGAGCTACAACACTACCAGAAACTGCTTAAATCATGGCTCGAATGCTTGTGAGAATATGGTACGATTGTTTTACTTATTCTCGTCGGATGGTCTTTGATATATTAAATTATTATAAACACCAATACAGTTTATAATAATTTAATATATCAACGAAACTATATTTTTTTATTTGTATAAATATATTTATAATTATGTTAAGTTACATAATTTAACCCTTTTAATAAAATACTTTTTAAAATAATTAAAATATTAACAACTTTACTATTTTAATAATGCTGAGTTGAAATATAAGATAACTGAATTATTTAAAATTTACTAATATATATGAAAACAAATTTTTTTTATTTAAGCCTACGTGATTGTAGTGTACTAACACACTTTAGTATACAATATAGTCATGATCACACTACATGGCCTACCAAATTATTCTGTGATCATTCATTGGGCCATGTAGTGTGCTCATGACTATAGTTGACATAGCCTACTAAACAATACGAATGTTGACTTACATTTAGTACGCAATAAGTGAAATCACGGGAAATGAAAATGCTGCTCAGTTAGCTAGACAAACTTGCTTAGAAGCACTGTTGGGTCAGCTATTTGAACTTACATTTTTTTTTAAAGACAATTCAGCTGAGCTTTTTTGCCAACGACAAGTGGCTAGCTACCAGAACATAAGGCGAAATTGCATATACGATGAATATTCGAGAACAGGGGTTCTGTTAGGATCTTTTTGGTGGTTAGAGTGCTTCATGAGATGAGAGGGTCGGGTGGGAGTTGTTCAGTGATTTTGGCAGTGATGAATTTTTAGAATATATGAATATTTTTATATTTTGAGACTGGATACTGTGTTGCTTGAAGAAAGAGACCAACATCATGTGGCAGTAAATTTGGTATAATCATTAGAGGTATAAGTAATAGCATATAGTGTAAATAAAAGAAATTTAAATAAATTAAATATAAAATTGAAATAGTTAAAAGAAATAAATAGTTAGAAAAAATAAAAGTATAATATTGGACTTTTAAAAAAAATCATATTTTGAAAAGGGATTAAAAATCTTACTTTATACATATTATTGAGATTAGATTTATAATCAAAATTATTATCAACGAAACATTGATTTTATAAATACTATATCAAAAAGGTATTTTTTTTAAACATACAAATGTGGTTTAATAATAAAGGCAGAAAAACACTGTGACAACGATAGGATTTAATTTTGGTATATAAAATTAAAAAAAAGACCAACAAAATCTCAAAAAAATTTAAGTTATCGTATAGAAATAATAATTAAAACGCCAAATAGAAAACGAAAACTGTAAAAACATAAAAATTAATTTAAAATGAAGAGAAAAGAATTAAAAAGTGAAGTTGAACTAAGCAAAAAAAATGAAATCACCAAATCGTACCTTGAAACCCAAATTAAGACATATGAGAGATACAGGGAAAGAAATACGGGACCTCAAGTAAGTGACAAAGAGAAAGAAAAATATCCCTATCCGTTAATAGATTTTAATAAATAAGTGTAAGTTATAAATTTCATTAATTTCTACACTATACTATGATATTGCACAAAAATGAAACAACAATTTAGAAGAAAAAAGAACTAAGAAAAAATATTAAATAATTTATTTGACAGAAACAACAATAGTATTATAGTTCGACCACAAAATTTCTCTTTGTTCTTTTTTCTTTTAAATTTTGTTTTATTTTTCTGCAATATCATAGTATAGTGTACCACAAAATTTCTCTAATATCATTAATTTTAATTCAAAAATAATCTAAAACATCTATAAAAATATATATAAATTATAATAATTTTAACAAAATAAACAAATATCTTTGAAAACATAAAGAAAATCCAACGGCATATAGTTTAATTTTGAAGAGTTGAAAGGGAAACTTTCTTTAATGGAAAAATATATTTATTGAGGTAAATGAAAGACTAAGATAACTTTAATCAGAACGGAGTGACAACAAAAACATAACAAAAGGTGTCTAATATTTGGCCCAAAAAATACGTGAGTTGATTTTTGTCTAACATTGGGCCCGAGAATACGAGAGTTGATTTTTGCCTACTCCTCGTCTTGGCAAAAATCAACTCTCGTATTGATGGTTGAACCAAAGATCCTTCTCTTAAAATAATATCATATTGACTAAGAGAATACTTCGCGGCGTGAGATCAAATATTTGCTTTGCAAATATCTGCAGTCACACAACACCGAAAAACTTATCACCCAAAACGCTTAACTTCAAGGGTAAGAGAATTCTGCAATAACGTCTTCTAAAGTCTCAACACTTTTCAGCTCCTGAATATCAACTCCTTAAGGAAGAAACTGATATACAGTTAAACTGATTTCCGAACTTGAAATAAACTGATGGGTACGTATATATCCAGATGCTTCCACGAAGCGGCGATCCTTTATAGAAAGAGGATGACTAGAAGTTATAGATACCAAAGGGTCTTAGAATAATCATTATTTCTAAATCACATAATCTGGTAGTATCGGCACATGGAAGCATTGGAAAGTTACTTGATTTGATTCGATTATATTTTTATTGGCTTCGTATGGGACAGGACAGCCGTAATTACGTGTCAAATAATGATAGATGTGAGGAAACGAAAGTCCCTAACGGTACCTTTCATCATCCTATGGGTTATTTTATCACCACTGAGGAAACGTGGCAATGCATGTATATAGACATACTTGGCCCTTAACCTCCTAGCCCGAAAGGAAATATGATTATTTTAATGGTCTTAGACTACTTTTCCAAATTCCCCTTATTAAAATCTTTAATAAATACAGATTTATTCCATCTTTTTAGGGTACCCGAGACCGTGGTCACCGACAACAGAGTTCAGTTATGTTTCAAACAATTAAAAGACTTATTATCGTCGTATGGAATAAAATTTAAGCAAACGCTTCTGAGCATGTGAATTGCTTGATATTGGCAGGTGTCTAAGCTTATATCTAAAAGAACTATATGTTATGAGATCAACGCTTAGGTAATAAAGTCTGTGCCTTGCATAACTCCATCCATTAGGCAACCGGTTATAATCCGTACCGGGTATTGTTTGAATCGAAATGATGACTCACGCCTTAATATACAAACTGTAACGTAAGTTGAAAACTTTTATTTTAACTGTAACGTAAGCTGGTTAGATTTGAGAGGGACATACTTCAATTAGAAGATCGAATAATTTCGATACGCTTTCAGATAAGCAGCAGAAATGCATAAGCCTTCGCGAAAACTGAAAGAACTTATAATGTAAGAGTAAAGGCAGTTCGCTTCCATGGCGGATAGGAAACATATCGCCGCAACTTCCAACAAAGTAGTTTCACTAGACAATGTAGTGGTAAATTCGCTCAAAAAATTTTTGAAATGCAGAATCAGATTCAAGAAGGGAACAGCGATGTACGAACTAGAAGAGATGAAAGGCAAGCCACTGGGTTACGCTAAGGGAATCCGTCAATGAAAAGGTAATAATAAAATCTACAGCTTGGAAAATATCCAGAGAGGGCTATTTAAGTATTCGGTTCCGTCGTGCATTTGTTGAAGCAAGGAGTTGGATACATTTCACAGTTCTTCCAACTCGGCATATCGTTGGTAGGACCTGTGTTGTAGTAGCTTATAGATGACATTGATCAGCAAGGTCATGCATGGGATCCTCACTGAAAATTCCATGATGTAAAATAAATGAATAATTACTCGAATAAGTTGATAACACATATAATATTGCTCAAAAATTAATAAATAATGTAAATAAAAACCAAGAATGTAACTAGAGAATATATAATCCGTCAGCCGATTTATTTATATATACTATATAAATTTGTTTAAATGAAAATCTATGAAATAGTTTTAATAGGGATGGTACAATTTCCATAATTATTTACAAACACGTAAAAAGAGGAAAATATATATTTATGTAAGCAAAACAGGAGTGTAAATCAGAGTTACGAATTTTTCCTGAACTTCGCTTTCTTTTCTTCCCTCTTGCTTTTCGTCGTCTTTTTATTTCATTTTTCTTTCTTTCTTCGTTCGTCCATGCATGATTGTCAAAAATACGTAAAAAATTGTTTTCTTTCTACCTTTCTTTCATTTCATTTCTTTCTTATCTTAACATTTTCTTGTCTTCGGGATTGATTTTCGTCGTCGCTTTTTATTCCTTTCTCACTTTGTTTGGATATGTGTGAAATTTTTTTTTATAGAAATAAAGTGAAAAAGAAATGACGAGCGCAAATGGGAAATGAAACAAAATATTACTAGACAATGGGTTCGGCCATGTAGGTATTGCTAAATTTAAAACCAATAGTACGAAACCGTATAATTTTAAACCGTACAAATTTATTTTGAAATGAAATGATTAATAGTATTAATAGACTATATATGTGTTTATATATATATAGCTAATTTTAAATCAAAAACGAAGAAACAATTTAAATTTAAACGATTTCAATTTATTTTAAAATATAATAAAATAATTCAAATCCATTATGAAAATGATCGAAGTGTAAAAATGATCGAAGTGTAAAAATTGATTTTACAGAAAAAAATCTCGAGCGAAGATCATCTTTACTAAGCCAGCTATGTTAACAAGCAAAATTATCATATGTTGGCATCTGCAAATCAATGATCAGTTATTGAACGACCTTTCCATTTATAACTTATCGCTGTATGATGCGTTTTATGCTCAAACACATCTTTGCTCCGAATTTTGCACAAACATTTGATACTTAAGACTTATTAGATCCAATTCATGTAGAATTAAAGCCACCAAATCATTTTCTACGCCGCAATTTTACTGATTGTATTAATAAACATAGTGTTGGCTTCTCAGAAAAAATCATCTTCTGTAACGATGCTCATTTTCATATTTAGTCAAAATCTACGAGCAATTATTGAATATCTATCCAATTTATCACTTATCACTGTATAGTGCACTTTATGACCGAAGACATCATTGGTCCAAATTTTTTCGAAAATAATGCTAATGCGACAGTTACTGCCAATAGAGTGCACTTCGGAAATATGGTAACCAATTTGTTCTAGCTTATTTTTGACTACATGGATGTGGACGATTTGTGGGTAGAACAACGGGACACGCTGGTCAAGAAATAAACAATTTATTGAAAGTCAAATTTAATGGATGGTTAATTTCGCGCAAAAGAGCACCAGTATTATGCGGTTTAATACCGTTGAACTTCTTCCTGTGGCTGTACATAAAAGATAAGGTGTATGAGAATAGTCCACACATAATTTAAGAACCAATATTATTCGCTTTATCTATTTAATAAATTAATAAAATGCGATCGAAAATGTAAAAAAGTTGATGTCTGTAAACGTAGTCGTGGTGGATATTCACGTCATATTATTTTTTATTCATAAATGGTTAAGTCTCTATGAGATATTTCAATACAGAAAAATGGAATTTTCATTCAAACTTTAAAAAATAGTTTTCATTTGAAGACCCTTTAATATTTATTATTATTAAAGCATATTTATTTTACAAACTATTACAGGATCAAGTGCATTCGAACAAAAAAAAAATAAACGTGCATCTTCCAGTCATATTTTTTGCAGTATATAGATAAACATAATAAGAAAACAAGAAAAAATATTGCATACACATATATCAGTTATTCCCACTTTTCAGTGAGACGGAATGGAAGCGCTAAACCAATTGGTGAGAAAGAGAAGAAAAATGGCTGTACATATCATAATTGACATCATTCACCTAACGAATTTTAGTAGTGTGCATATAAATAACCCATTAGCCATAGAAGCATCATGAAGTAAACTCTTCGCAAAGTTATTGTTGTATCATATTATTGTTCAATTTGTGTTTAATCGATTGTATATGCGTCGGTAAATAAAGCATATATCGAAAACTAAAAGTCCAAAAGAGGACACACGATTTGTTGGTTGTCGTCTATATTTTCTGGCTATCACTATTTTAAATTAAGAAAATATGCATATCTTACCAAAGCTAGAAATGAGATTTTATCCAATGTATATACAAATCCTTAAAATGTGTACGTTTTGTTCTTAAATTTTAAAAGAAGGAAATATTTATCGAACAAGTTTTGCAAATGTTCTTGTAAATTTATTATAATATTTTAATACTAACTAGATTTATTTAATTTCTATTATATGTGTAATCGTATTATTACTCTCGGTAATAGTGAATGAAATAATATGAAAATATCATATATTGATATTTTCATATTATTTCATTCTATAGTCACCTTAAATTATAAATGTAGGTGGGATTATTCAATTATTATATATTGGTACTTTTGAAGTTAAAGTATCATGAAAAGGTGACTATAATTCCAACCGAACCGATAAAGGGGAGAAAATAGCTTTATCAACGGCAACACGTGAATGGCGTCACTGGAGATAGTTGCCGGAGACCAAGCCAACATCCAACAATCAAGAAAACCAGATAAGTTAAAAAAGAAACATTTAATAAACTCGAATAAATTGTCTTTAATTATTTTACAAGTAAAATAAATGAATAATTACTCGAATAAGTTGATAACACATATAATATTGCTCAAAAATTAATAAATAATGTAAATAAAAACCAAGAATGTAACAAGAGAATATATAATCCGTCAGCCGATTTATTTATATATACTATATAAATTTGTTTAAATGAAAATCTATGAAATAGTTTTAATAGGGATGGTACAATTTCCATAATTATTTACAAACACGTAAAAAGAGGAAAATATATATTTATGTAAGCAAATCAGGAGTGTAAATCAGAGTTACGAATTTTTCCTGAACTTCGCTTTCTTTTCTTCCCTCTTGCTTTTCGTCGTCTTTTTATTTCATTTTTCTTTCTTTCTTCGTTCGTCCAT
Source organism: Atherix ibis (assembly GCA_958298945.1). Taxonomy (NCBI): domain Eukaryota; kingdom Metazoa; phylum Arthropoda; class Insecta; order Diptera; family Athericidae; genus Atherix; species Atherix ibis. Next base: position 155,301 of record CATQJD010000122.1, read on the forward strand.
GCATGATTGTCAAAAATACGTAAAAAATTGTTTTCTTTCTTCTTTTCTTTCATTTCATTTCTTTCTTATCTTAACATTTTCTTGTCTTCGGGATTGATTTTCGTCGTCGCTTTTTATTCCTTTCTCACTTTGTTTGGATATGTGTGAAATTTTTTTTTATAGAAATAAAGTGAAAAAGAAATGACGAGCGCAAATGGGAAATGAAACAAAATATTACTAGACAATGGGTTCGGCCATGTAGGTATTGCTAAATTTAAAACCAATAGTACGAAACCGTATAATTTTAAACCGTACAAATTTATTTTGAAATGAAATGATTAATAGTATTAATAGACTATAGATGTGTTTATATATATATAGCTAATTTTAAATCAAAAACGAAGAAACAATTTAAATTTAAACGATTTCAATTTATTTTAAAATATAATAAAATAATTCAAATCCATTATGAAAATGATCGAAGTGTAAAAATGATCGAAGTGTAAAAATTGATTTTACAGAAAAAAATCTCGAGCGAAGATCATCTTTACTAAGCCAGCTATGTTAACAAGCAAAATTATCATATGTTGGCATCTGCAAATCAATGATCAGTTATTGAACGACCTTTACATTTATAACTTATCGCTGTATGATGCGTTTTATGCTCAAACACATCTTTGCTCCGAATTTTGCACAAACATTTGATACTTAAGACTTATTAGATCCAATTCATGTAGAATTAAAGCCACCAAATCATTTTCTACGCCGCAATTTTACTGATTGTATTAATAAACATAGTGTTGGCTTCTCAGAAAAAATCATCTTCTGTAACGATGCTCATTTTCATATTTAGTCAAAATCTACGAGCAATTATTGAATATCTATCCAATTTATCACTTATCACTGTATAGTGCACTTTATGATCGAAGACATCATTGGTCCAAATTTTTTCGAAAATAATGCTAATGCGACAGTTACTGCCAATAGAGTGCACTTCGGAAATATGGTAACCAATTTGTTCTAGCTTATTTTTGACTACATGGATGTGGACGAATTGTGGGTAGAACAACGGGACACGCTGGTCAAGAAATAAACAATTTATTGAAAGTCAAATTTAATGGATGGTTAATTTCGCGCAAAAGAGCACCAGTATTATGCGGTTTAATACCGTTGAACTTCTTCCTGTGGCTGTACATAAAAGATAAGGTGTATGAGAATAGTCCACACATAATTTAAGAACCAATATTATTCGCTTTATCTATTTAATAAATTAATAAAATGCGATCGAAAATGTAAAAAAGTTGATGTCTGTAAACGTAGTCGTGGTGGATATTCACGTCATATTATTTTTTATTCATAAATGGTTAAGTCTCTATGAGATATTTCAATACAGAAAAATGGAATTTTCATTCAAACTTTAAAAAATAGTTTTCATTTGAAGACCCTTTAATATTTATTATTATTAAAGCATATTTATTTTACAAACTATTACAGGATCAAGTGCATTCGAACAAAAAAAAAATAAACGTGCATCTTCCAGTCATATTTTTTGCAGTATATAGATAAACATAATAAGAAAACAAGAAAAAATATTGCATACACATATATCAGTTATTCCCACTTTTCAGTGAGACGGAATGGAAGCGCTAAACCAATTGGTGAGAAAGAGAAGAAAAATGGCTGTACATATCATAATTGACATCATTCACCTAACGAATTTTAGTAGTGTGCATATAAATAACCCATTAGCCATAGAAGCATCATGAAGTAAACTCTTCGCAAAGTTATTGTTGTATCATATTATTGTTCAATTTGTGTTTAATCGATTGTAAATGCGTCGGTAAATAAAGCATATATCGAAAACTAAAAGTCCAAAAGAGGACACACGATTTGTTGGTTGTCGTCAATATTTTCTGGCTATCACTATTTTAAATTGGGAAAATATGCATATCTTACCAAAGCTAGAAATGAGATTTTATCCAATGTATATACAAATCCTTAAAATGTGTACGTTTTGTTCTTAAATTTTAAAAGAAGGAAATATTTATCGAACAAGTTTTGCAAATGTTCTTGTAAATTTATTATAATATTTTAATACTAACTAGATTTATTTAATTTCTATTATATGTGTAATCGTATTATTACTCTCGGTAATAGTGAATGAAATAATATGAAAATATCATATATTGATATTTTCATATTATTTCATTCTATAGTCACCTTAAATTATAAATGTAGGTGGGATTATTCAATTATTATATATTGGTACTTTTGAAGTTAAAGTATCATGAAAAGGTGACTATAATTCCAACCGAACCGATAAAGGGGAGAAAATAGCTTTATCAACGGCAACACGTGAATGGCGTCACTGGAGATAGTTGCCGGAGACCAAGCCAACATCCAACAATCAAGAAAACCAGATAAGTTAAAAAAGAAACATTTAATAAACTCGAATAAATTGTCTTTAATTATTTTACAAGTAAAATAAATGAATAATTACTCGAATAAGTTGATAACACATATAATATTGCTCAAAAATTAATAAATAATGTAAATAAAAACCAAGAATGTAACAAGAGAATATATAATCCGTCAGCCGATTTATTTATATATACTATATAAATTTGTTTAAATGAAAATCTATGAAATAGTTTTAATAGGGATGGTACAATTTCCATAATTATTTACAAACACGTAAAAAGAGGAAAATATATATTTATGTAAGCAAATCAGGAGTGTAAATCAGAGTTACGAATTTTTCCTGAACTTCGCTTTCTTTTCTTCCCTCTTGCTTTTCGTCGTCTTTTTATTTCATTTTTCTTTCTTTCTTCGTTCGTCCATGCATGATTGTCAAAAATACGTAAAAAATTGTTTTCTTTCTTCTTTTCTTTCATTTCATTTCTTTCTTATCTTAACATTTTCTTGTCTTCGGGATTGATTTTCGTCGTCGCTTTTTATTCCTTTCTCACTTTGTTTGGATATGTGTGAAATTTTTTTTTATAGAAATAAAGTGAAAAAGAAATGACGAGCGCAAATGGGAAATGAAACAAAATATTACTAGACAATGGGTTCGGCCATGTAGGTATTGCTAAATTTAAAACCAATAGTACGAAACCGTATAATTTTAAACCGTACAAATTTATTTTGAAATGAAATGATTAATAGTATTAATAGACTATAGATGTGTTTATATATATATATAGCTAATTTTAAATCAAAAACGAAGAAACAATTTAAATTTAAACGATTTCAATTTATTTTAAAATATAATAAAATAATTCAAATCCATTATGAAAATGATCGAAGTGTAAAAATGATCGAAGTGTAAAAATTGATTTTACAGAAAAAAATCTCGAGCGAAGATCATCTTTACTAAGCCAGCTATGTTAACAAGCAAAATTATCATATGTTGGCATCTGCAAATCAATGATCAGTTATTGAACGACCTTTACATTTATAACTTATCGCTGTATGATGCGTTTTATGCTCAAACACATCTTTGCTCCGAATTTTGCACAAACATTTGATACTTAAGACTTATTAGATCCAATTCATGTAGAATTAAAGCCACCAAATCATTTTCTACGCCGCAATTTTACTGATTGTATTAATAAACATAGTGTTGGCTTCTCAGAAAAAATCATCTTCTGTAACGATGCTCATTTTCATATTTAGTCAAAATCTACGAGCAATTATTGAATATCTATCCAATTTATCACTTATCACTGTATAGTGCACTTTATGATCGAAGACATCATTGGTCCAAATTTTTTCGAAAATAATGCTAATGCGACAGTTACTGCCAATAGAGTGCACTTCGGAAATATGGTAACCAGTTTGTTCTAGCTTATTTTTGACTACATGGATGTGGACGAATTGTGGGTAGAACAACGGGACACGCTGGTCAAGAAATAAACAATTTATTGAAAGTCAAATTTAATGGATGGTTAATTTCGCGCAAAAGAGCACCAGTATTATGCGGTTTAATACCGTTGAACTTCTTCCTGTGGCTGTACATAAAAGATAAGGTGTATGAGAATAGTCCACACATAATTTAAGAACCAATATTATTCGCTTTATCTATTTAATAAATTAATAAAATGCGATCGAAAATGTAAAAAAGTTGATGTCTGTAAACGTAGTCGTGGTGGATATTCACGTCATATTATTTTTTATTCATAAATGGTTAAGTCTCTATGAGATATTTCAATACAGAAAAATGGAATTTTCATTCAAACTTTAAAAAATAGTTTTCATTTGGAGACCCTTTAATATTTATTATTATTAAAGCATATTTATTTTACAAACTATTACAGGATCAAGTGCATTCGAACAAAAAAAAAATAAACGTGCATCTTCCAGTCATATTTTTTGCAGTATATAGATAAACATAATAAGAAAACAAGAAAAAATATTGCATACACATATATCAGTTATTCCCACTTTTCAGTGAGACGGAATGGAAGCGCTAAACCAATTGGTGAGAAAGAGAAGAAAAATGGCTGTACATATCATAATTGACATCATTCACCTAACGAATTTTAGTAGTGTGCATATAAATAACCCATTAGCCATAGAAGCATCATGAAGTAAACTCTTCGCAAAGTTATTGTTGTATCATATTATTGTTCAATTTGTGTTTAATCGATTGTATATGCGTCGGTAAATAAAGCATATATCGAAAACTAAAAGTCCAAAAGAGGACACACGATTTGTTGGTTGTCGTCTATATTTTCTGGCTATCACTATTTTAAATTAAGAAAATATGCATATCTTACCAAAGCTAGAAATGAGATTTTATCCAATGTATATACACAATTGCAAAAACCGGTATAAACCTGTTATTGTGCTCATGGCCTGCGGTCTACCAAAATCTTTGACGTCAAGGTATTTAAAAATTTAATTTAAATTTTAAAATTTCAAAAAGTTGAACTAATAGGTAAACAAATAAATATGCTATTTGCATGCATGCTACATAGTTAAGCATCTTAATATTATTTTCTTTAGTGCAACTGAGTCGATGGTACAATATATATTGTCACTTCAAAATACGCTACTGAATCTCATTCAAATATCATGATAGTAATTTACATACACCTGTAATAATGAAATATAAAAGATTCTTTACAAAAGGTATTTAGTCATAGCCATTACTGCAGTTAAGCGCACCCATCTATTCATTCCATGTTGGAAAATACAGCAAGGCAACCTATGTGTATATTGATAGTTATTTTAATTGGGTATGCTTTGCATTGTACGTAGGTTTGCATGTGAGGTATAGTAAATATTTCTTCTCTTTCATGTACATACAGAAATTTTTATCCCATTATTGTGTTGAAATTGAAGTCATAACATTATAATTTTTATGTATGTATTGGAAATTACCTGTGCAAAGGCTACGTAAGTTACCTGTTTGAATGTTAAATTTACTTTATTCTAGTTGGCTTAAGACATTCCATTTGGATTTATTTGTCACAATAATACGTCATTAGCAAAACATTCATTTGAATTTATTATTTTGTAAATAATTTAGTATAAATTAAATTATTTAAAATATATATAATTTTGTTTTAATGATCAATTAAAAAATATGTAATTAAAACCGGATAATCTTCGCCTAAGATTTTTTTGTGTAGCAAATATATAAAAATATATTTATATAAACATCGTTTGTGTGTTACTTATATTTCTTGTTGAAATGGACAAAAAAATAATGCTCAAGTGAATTTTGCAAAGTTATCCAAAATATAAAATTAGTAGCAAAAATAAGTATAATTAAATCTAAAGTTGTATATATAAAACAAAGGAAGTATTAAGTGTAAGTGCGTGGCTTACGACATTAAATTAAAAGCAATGTAGTGTCAAACCGAGCCATTAAATTCATTTTTAAAATTTTTGTTACCCCTGTGTGTACATTTTTCAATTCCCTGCTTAAAATAATAATAATAATTGTTGAGAATGTTAACTGTAATACTAAATTTATACTAAATTAACATAATTAATTCATCTTTTTTCAGACAACGTAACTATAAATGTATATACATGCAGTTGTATTGAATATATTTTATTACACTTCATGATATAGAAATAAAAATATTTGTCTGTAAAGCGGACATCATTTTATTAGTTAGTAAAATATATTAAATTAATATAATATAAAAGAGAAACATTAAATTATGTTGAATTTTAAACATTATACGATGATTGTTCAGTCAGCCATTTTGAAACGAAGCTCAAATAAATTTCAGAATGGATGAGTGTCTATAAGCATATTTAAAGATGTATATTTATTATAAAAGTAATAAATACCATATTCGTGTTTGGTCTAACAGTTAATTATGTTCATTTTTTTTGTTTATATAAAAATAGGAGGCACAAATTGATAAATATCCATAGTTGTTAGTAATATTAAAAAAATATTCCATTTATCAGAGTTATTTTTCTTCACAAATTTAGAAATTTTTATAATTTTTTGATGTTTAAAAATTATCTAAACCCCTTCGAAAAATATATTTTTTCTATTATATTTAAATTTGCTTACATAGTTGTAGAAGAATTTGTTAATTTAACTCAATTCCTTAAGTTAAATGTTTTTAAATTTTTTTTTCCTTCTGATGTTTTATTTCTACTATAATAATTTAGAACTTAAAGGAATTTGCATAGATTTGTATATATGACTAGTTGGTTCAAATATTTAAAATTATTTGTTTATAGTACTCGTATATGCATAATTTTTTTAATTGTGTATATACGATTTCTATAAATATATTTTTATTTTAATATGGGAACTAACGAGATACAATTTCAGGCAAGTATTTTTATTTTGCACTTTTTTTAAATATTCTAATAGCATACCAGTTTCACAAATTATAAACAATACAATTTGATTTGTAATACTGTGGAACGTACTTTTCTCTGTGTTCGCTACCGTATAGTTATTGGAGAAAATAATATATTATAAGCGAGTACGAGACTGTCATTATGTTTCGATACAAATAAACCAATTCCAAGTAGTTTTTCGTTCACCATCATACTTTTTCTTAAGTAACAAAAGGAAGCAATACAGGAAAATATGGCCCAATTAAAAAAAGGTAAGCCATTAAAGACTATATAAGAAAATGTGGCCCCATTAAAAAAAGCCGCACATGATATGTCGACCAAACAAGAGACGATCGATTTGTTACAATATCTTCAATTTGGGTAGAAATTTGATACTTAACACTTACTAGATCCAATTTATATAAAATTAAAATCGCGCCAAAATTTTGCTGATTGTATCATTGAGCATAGTTTTGGCCTCTCAGAAAAAATCATCTTATCTGACGAAGCTCATTTTCATATTTAGTCAAAATTCACGACAAGTTATTGAATATTATTCATCACTTGTCTCTGTATCGTGTACTTTATGACATTGATGTAAATTTTTTTGAAAATAATGCTGGTGCTACAGTTACGGTCAATGGAGTGCATTACGAAGATATGGTAACCAATTTGTTATAGCTTATTTTTGATAACATGGATGTGGATGACTTGTTGTTTCAACTAGATACACTGCCTAAGAAATAATCAAAATTTATCGAAATGGATTGTTAATTTCCATATGCAATGGATTGTTAATTTCTCGAAAAGAGCACCACTTTTATGCGATTTAATACTATTGGACCTCTTTTTATTGGGGTATATGAAAGATAAGGTATATGAGAATAACCACACAAAATTAAAGAACCCAAAATAAATATCAACAGCGTTATACATTACATAGAGCAACAATTATAGTAAAATGTAATCGAAAAGCTTGTAAAAAGGATTGCTGCATGTGATCATAGTCGTGGTCGAAATTTTATAAAAAGAATTGATGTTCCTCAGGGATATATATATCAAAATGATATTCCTCAGAGATCTTCTCTTTCCACAATCCTCTTTAATATTTACATTCAATCATTATCTACTTCACTTTCACCGATTTGTCATTTATTTTATACTAATTATTTTTACATTCTTGTGACCGTACGTACGCTATCCTCCCGATGTTGTCGAATTCGATTTATGTTGTTCGGAAGTAGAGTAGAAGGAGCGGTGCGTTTATTCTTATTAAAACCTTTGTATTTGTTGTACACTTATACAGCATAACACGTGATCACAATGGTCAGAGTCCATGAAAATCCTAGGCATGACCATTGTCCATAGAGGTGAATAGAATTTGCATATTTAAAAAAAATGTTAGCCTTATCAAATACAGTTTAAATATTGTCAAGATTCTGGTTGGCACTATATGTAAAGTTCGACAAAGGAGGCTATGTTTCTCTTTTATTTCACTATATATGCCAGAATAATAGTAACAAAGCTTATGATAGTTGAGGTAGGGTTAATCAGTATATTTGACTAGCTAGCTAGTCAAATATATAGTTATATATAAACTAGGGTTTATCATCGGTCAACTAACTACTTAGTTAGTGCATCGTACTTCACTGGTCGCAAGCCCATCTCTGATTACCTTCTCAAATTCCATGCTAATTTATTATACAACAACCTTTGATCTTCTGACCATGCTCTATTAAACCTAAAAAAATATAATATTCACCCCTCTATACAAAAGAAATTAATCTTTCTTTTTATTAATGATACTCTTCATCATTACTCTAACTTTCGTAAATCATGTTTGACAGTAGAGTTGTGAGTGTTTTTATCTCTGAATAGGTACAAAAAGACAAATACTGTGGCGTTCTTTCACAAGAAACTTTTCCTAGTGCAGTTGAAAGAACTTACTGATTATTTGCATTTTTCTACGAATGCGGCCGCAGATGATAATATGGACGATTTGTATGAGAATTCATAGCATTTGGTGATTTTTATCTAATTAAAATTAAAAATTAGAGGTGGTTGTTAATCTAACAAACAATATAAGAAATAAATTGTACGCGAAAATATCATATTTAAACAGTTCTACAAGAATTTTGCAGTTATATATACTGGAATACATCGGGATCTCTGTATATCTAAAAGTATAACAGAAATTATGCAAATAAAAAGAGAGTAATATTTAGTTGTGGATTAAATTTATGTTTGATATCAATTATTTTTTCTAAATTTTGCCGCTATTTATCAAGAAAACCTTTACTAATTTTGGGATAAAAACAAAGGCAAATATAATTTTAAACTCACTATAATAGTCAACAATTAGTTAAGTTACTATATATTTTTGGGCTATAAGAAAACCTACATCAGTTTTATATGATCTCAGATGACTTAATTTTCTAAAATAATTAATATAAGGAAAGTGACCAATCATTAAAATAGATAAAGACTCGAAAAGTTATATCTTTTAGACTATGTTCGAAAAGTGGTCGGATAAAAAAATCTGCAATCACAAATTATTCCTTATTTTTGTTAATATGTAATGTTTTTTTTTTTTTTTTTTTAGATATTTACAACTACAACATAGTAATAAGCAAATTTGAGCAATAGTATTAATTAACTTGAAAGGTTGTGGGGAGTAACCATCCAATAAAGTTCCTCCTACTAGCGTTTGTTTCAGTTAGGCCTCAGTATTTTAGTAAATCACGCGACCGGTGACGCTTAAGTCTTCGATGGGTATTACTAGAGAATGGAGGATAGTTCTTGAACAAGAGGATTATTATGATTGAGGATACAGGAACGAAACTTTTTATAGCGAGATACTGCCACATCAAAAACAAATGGGACTTTAAAATCACGATGAATAACAGTATTGAGAACATAGAAGGGGACATCGATAATTGTACGGAGTATTTTTGATTTAAGGGATTGGATTGGACGTGAATTAGAAGGCTTAGTAGATCCCCAGAGTTCTAGTCCGTATGTCCATATCGGTTTCAGTAAGGTATTGTATAACAGTACTTTGCTGTCTATAGTAAGTTTCGAAGTAGTTTTAGGTATCGTCTTTTAAGTTCTTGTCTTTTAACTCTTGTATGTGGGTTCCATGTCAGGCGTTTGTCTAAGTTCAGTTCTAGGTACCGAGCTTCGGTGTGTTGTGGTATGGCATTGCCATTAAGATATATGGGAGGGCATGTCTCACGACGGAGAGTGAAAGTTATCTGGATAGATTTACGTTCATTGACTTTTATTCTTCACTTAGTAAACCAGTTCTGGCGGGTTTGGATTTGGATTTGGAGAGTTTCGGAAGCATGTTGGGGATTTTCGCTAAATGCAAGGCAGGCCGTATCATCGGCGTATATACCAAAGAATGTAATAGGGCAAATTGGGATGTCGGATGCATAAATGTTGTAGAAGATGGGTCCAAGTAAGCTACCCTGAGGAACCCCAGCCAATATCGGAGAGACATTGGAGAGTTCGTTGGATTCATTTACTTGGAAGTGTCGGTTGGAAAGGAATGATCTTAGAATTAGGAAATAGGTGGAAGGAAGGAACCTCTTGAGTTTCCAGAGTAGACTTATATCAAGAAACACACCGGGATAGTACTGTTTTCTTTCTAAAGAGTATGCAATGAAATCGACAACTCGATAACACTGCTGGGTAGTGGAGTGTTCGGCGCGGAAACCAAACTAGTGATTAGGAATTAAATTTGAAGATTCGAGTAGAGGATGTAAGCGGCGAGGGAGGATTTTTTCAAAGATTTTTGAGAGTACTAGGCCTTATTGACCTGTAGGGAGTGTGTCGGTTTATTGGTTTATTGGGCTTAGGGATCAAGATTCCTGACCGTAGCTTAATGAGCGGAGTATAAACCAAAGTACTCTTAAAACAAAAAGTGGTACCACGGGAATCGGGAATACACTGTGCCCGATTTAGGTGAGGCGCCATTTGGCAGCAACGTGGTGGTTGTGGTTATGCCCATGTTACGGGTATGGTCTCCGGACCGCAGGTGGGAGGTAACTGGCAAATTCCATCTTGCAATTATCTCGGGCACTGTCACTGCTAATGACAGAAGAGGTTTAGATAGTCCTCGCCACCAGCAGGTGGAGTGGTCGGCTTGTAACTGACTACTAACTGGTAACTGCTAGTAAAGGTCGTAGGGGACTCATGGTCTTGAGGTTTGGACAACCAGGTCAAGTTAAATAACAATTTCTAACTGGGCTTAGGGATCAAACATGTAAACTTGGGTACCGCGTCATGTAGTTCTTGTCTATTTTGAAGCTTTGTCGTAAGTCTAAATGCTCGTAAATATATTGTTTGAATAATTCCCAATCAATTGGTTCATTAATAAGTCTCGGCGCATTGACTTTTGGAGTGGATTGGGAATGGAGGACTAGTAGAACAGGGTTATGATCGGAGTTAAGATATAGGAGTGAAATAACATTAATATTGGAGAAATTCATTTCTGCACTTGTCCTCTCTTTTAAATATGGTGATGTTAAATATTCACTAGCACATTTTACACATTTAGGCAGGTGCCTACAATAGGCTTTGGTGTGTCCAAATTTCTGGCACTTGTGGTATTGCACAATATCCTTTTGCGGATACGGTTCTGCAACTTTAATTTTTGTGTAGAACAATGTGTCTATTTTCAGAATTTCTTTGAGGGTTCCAAGTCCACAAAACATAGTGGAAGAGATCGACCCTCTAGACGTTTGGTTTTCACGTTATTGATGTTGCGCACAACGAAACCAAACACTTCCAACTCGTTTTTGATATCCTCCATCGGCGTAGTATGATGGAGGTGGCGAAACATTACACGGAAAGGCTTTAAATTGGTCGACTGATATGTGTGAAACTCCGATTTAGTATCTTCCAAGTACTTTACGGCACTTCTGTAAGAGGCGCCGCTCTCTGTATAAATTGCAAGACCTTTTGGATGGGCATTGTATGTGAATTCACCGCCGCTCTCTGTATAAATGGCACCGCCTAAATCACCAAAATTGGTGATGCTTTTAACGTAAATGGGCGGTGTACTCTGTTTCTCCGCCCCAATATCGCCATTAGAAGCAATTGCATCAGGAAGCGCTAAAGCAGCAAATCTGTTGCTGCACGATGTAGGTTTTGGGGTTTTTGGCGATGAGAGCCGCGCTCTCGATACTTGTCTATCCGTAGACTTAACGGACGGTGTCGTTGACCGCTTTCGTGGCATAATCGTGCGTACGTAAACTCTTATCTTTTCTTGTTTATGAACAGTTTTATTGTTCACTGAAAATGTGCACAAGCAGAGTACAGCTCAGCAAATTTAACTCGGCGAAATGCAATTATTCTATTTGTCGTCTATTTACAGTCTGTACACTATTTTTTCTCTCTCTTTTTTCCACGCAATTACATGAAACACTTTCACTTCAATAATAATAATTTATTACAATGGATTTTTCTACACCGAAATCGAAAACGCGAGTGCTCTGTTCACAACTCAATATGTCATGTTAAATTCACTTTTCATTGCCGTCTCAATATTACCTTACCTAAAATTATTTGTTAGCATGTTTTCGCTTTTTGCGGAGCTGTTATAAACTGTTTTTAAACTCAGGACTTAGATGAAATAATAAAAATATAATTTTTAAACATTGTTGCGTTTAATATAATGATTGTGTTTCGAGAAGTATGTAATGGTATTTTGTTTGTAAGATTTTATTTTATACAGTTATACTCGTATATGATAAAAATGAATATTTGTAACGTTCGAAGTAAGTTATTTTATTATTATTATTAAACCACTTTTTTTACCTTTCAACAGATCCACTATCTTGTCATTGGCTTTAAAGCCGCTTATTATAATATATCTACGTTAAAACGTTATATATCCACGAGCGAATTCGGCATCCTAGAAAACTTGATGAGCATGACTAGTATAAGTGGAAGAGTTAAATCAATCATTAACATACACAATGGGTCCGGCAAAGGGACCAAATTTTGTGCGTTCTGGAGAAAGTAAATCGCGGCTCATGGATAAGCATGAGAGGTACCATCCTCATATAGCCAGCCAATCTTTGAGCATAAGCTAACGACATCGACATTATGTGTCTATCAGAAAGAGCAAAAGTATATAGGCACAGCGGCGGCATTGAATATAAAACCAATTAGCACTAGTAGCATATAGATAGCAGATTATAGTTTCAAAAGAGTTAAGTCATTTTACTATATGAAATCAAGGGTCACATCCGATAAAAACATCGGGGAAGAAATCTGCCGATAGCTGTTGCCAACCAACTGAGCTAATTCAGTCAGTCTAAACCATACCATTCGAAACTTCTTTCAATTATATCCAAGCTACTGATCTTGCTAGTCTTTATACATTCTTCGAAAACAAAACCATTGTGAAATCTTATACGCCTTCAAGGGGAGTAAAATTCAAAGAATTTGCGGCACTCTATATGGGCGTAGACGACTCTGGAGCCTATTTAACGACAAGATTTTAGAGCGTTCCCATGACCGCTCTAATTTTGTTTCCAGGAAAGGAGGAAGTTCCTCTGGTATACCGACGGCGTTAGCCAGACCGCCAAAAACATGCTAAAATTATCTAACTGATTGCCAGTATTGCAATATCATAATAGTTGGAGTTCTTTGATTCGGTTGGACTAGACCAGATTCTAGATGATCGCACCATCGATATTGATGAATATACAAAATATAATAATTTTAATGGCTCCGATTGTTTCCTTATTCATATCTTATTATAGTTGTTCTAAAAATAGAATAATATACAATATATATTTCATATAAATTATATGTAAGCAGATATTTCCAGGGCAAATACAAAACATAAATATATATTAGGAAAAATACCCATCGATGTCTCCTTAAGATGGAGATTATCAATTTTATAAATTTAAAAAATCTTGAGGCCATAGCAGTAAAACTGGATAGGTTTATAATGAAAAGGTGTGAGTGAAGAGTTTACCTGCTGAATGATTAGGATGGTAGAATAAATGTGAATAAAATTTTTGATAATGTGAGATGCACAGTTTACGAATGAATTGTATATTAAGGTCACGATAAAGAATACGGTTTCGTAAATAAAAGAGAGCATTGAAATTTTTTCAAATTCGAGATTGCGAAAATCGGATTCGATGAGAATTACAATACGTAGTCGAAACCTAAAATCCGAGTCTGTATATTCACATCGGTTTCAGTATTGTATTACATAGCCATAATCTACTTTTATTGAACTACTGTCTAGGAGTGGTAGAAGTTGTTTCTGTTGTTCAAACAATTTTTATTTTGTGGGAAGGTTCAAGGTGAACCATTTTCCATTATAATTCCAGGATAACATACACCCGTTTTTTATAGAATATGATGGACTGTTTGGGTTAAATCGAGAGCATGCTGTCGCCAAAGTGAAGAAGAAACGCCAGCACTTTTTGTTTTGATTCACCCATATTTCCCACCAGACTTCTCAGTAGTGAATGTGCTTCAGTTAAATAGTAGTAACCAGATTTGTAGTCGACGACGTTATACCACTGCTGTATAGTATCATAATCAGTTTGAAAAGTGAACTTATGCGGAGGAATTACATCCTCGGTTTCAATAATAGGATAAAGACGTCTTATGATAAATTTTTTAAGGATCTGTGATATGGTCAAAAGGCTTAAGAGTCTTTTTGAGCTAAGTGGGTTTTTGGGTGTGTCTGATTTTGGGAAAACTTCCAAAATGAAGAAACGAAACATATGCGGAGGATACAATTTTGATTGCATGCTCTCAGTACGAGGTTTTTTTTTTGGATATTTGTATAAGTGTATTTTAATTTATTATGTCATATCCTGAGGCTTTTTGTTCAATAGTTCATTTTAGGTTTAGATTTTTCTTATTATTTTGCATCCGTTGCCACTGGGCTCTAGCTAGCCTTTGTCGCTAATTGTAGTACGAATATGGTATAGAATGGCTTCTTATAGTTATGTGCGTTTTATTTTAACTCATGTAATATTATTGATTTTGTGTTGCTTATAAACTAATATGTAAACGCTCGTCAGGTTCCCTATAAATAAATTTGTTGGTTTAATTTTTCTCGTAAAATATTCCAACCAGCGTTCCCATTTCCACGTCTACGAGAAAAAACTATAAAATTGGAGAGATGCCTAATTAAAGAAGAAGAGAACAATGATTAGAATTCAGATCAAGAAGTGTTTCTGATAAGCCAATTAATGAATAAAGAGGAACACCAAATTTTAAGAGAGGTGCAGAAGAGCATTTATTATATATACAATCTTTCCTTGAGAACATGATAATCCCATTAGGGGTGCTAGGCATTATTATCTTTTCCCGCGATGAAAGACTTCACAAGTGAATTGAAAAATGACTCAAATTATGCAGCAGCTAAATGATAAGAAATGAATAATAAAATATAGGATGTACATTGGAACAGTTTGTAAGTGGAAGAAATAATTATAATAATAATAATAATAGCCTTTATTTAACAATCTTAGAAAAAAGTTACTATCACTTATGTTAATTGACACCGGTTTTGAGATTGTCTTGCGTTTCCGCAAAGGCCTCCCCTAGAGCTTGCCACACTTTCCGGTCATGAGTCGTCCTCTTCCAAGTAGCACCGGCTATTTTCCGAATATCGTCCTCCCATCTCAGAAGCTGCCTCCCTTTCTTTCTTTTATTTTGTCTTGGACACCATTCGGTTGCATCCTTAGCCCATTTTTCTTGTTTACTCCTCATCATATGACCTGCCCAACTCCATTTTAGTTTTCTTATGCAGTATGTTACATCGTTAATTTTAGTTAGTTTTTTTTTTTTTTTTAATTTGTCTCTTAACTTGACTTTGAGCATACTTCGCTCCATGCTGTGTTGACAGGTTTCTAGTTTGTGTAAGTTTTGTTTTGTTAGACTCCAAGTTTGACATCCGTATGACATGATAGGTAGAATACAGGAATCAAATATTTTTTTCTTAGCTTTAAGTGGTACCTGCGGGTTTTTGACAATTTCTTTAAGAGACCAGTATCTTTTCCATGCTAATTGTACTCTGTTGTTTATTTCTTTGGTTGTAAGGTCTTTTGGTGATATTATCTGTCCTAGGTATGTATATTCTTCGACGTACTCTATTTTGTTGCCGTTGACTGTAATGGTGATTTTGTCGGAATTAGTCATTACTTTGGTTTTTGTATTATTCATGGAGAGTCCGACTTTATCGCTTTCGTACACCAACTGTTCAAGCATTGCTTGCAGGCTTCTCGGGTCTTCAGAGATTAGAATTAGATCGTCTGCAAATCTTAAATGGTTTAGTTGCATTCCGTTAATGTTTAGTCCATATTGACTCCATTCGAGACGTCTAAATATATATTCAAGCACCGCCGAGAAAAGTTTGGGTGATAGTGGGTCTCCCTGTCGGACTCCTCTTTTTATAGGGAAGTATACACCT
The DNA here is from genome assembly GCA_958298945.1 of Atherix ibis. NCBI lineage: Eukaryota > Metazoa > Arthropoda > Insecta > Diptera > Athericidae > Atherix > Atherix ibis. Next base: position 171,559 of record CATQJD010000122.1, read on the forward strand.
ACTCTTTCTGTTCTTATTTTCGCTTTCATGTTCTTGTACATATTTATAACAATTTGTATGTACTTGTTTTCAACCCCTTGTGTTGTAAGCGCTTCCCATATTTTTGTATGTTTTAATGAGTCGAAAGCTTTATTATAGTCTACAAACGCCAAATAGTAATTGATACCATATTCTGTACATTTCTGGATAACTTGTTTTATGGTGTGTATGTGGTCGATTGTTGAAAAGTCCTTGCGAAAGCCTGCTTGTTCTCTGGGTTGGTTTTCATCCAAAGTCTTTGTTAAACGATTCAACAGTATTTTGGAAAAGATTTTATATACGTTCGACATCAGGCTGATGGGTCTGTAGTTATTTATGTTGTCTTTATTTCCCTTTTCATGTAGTAGTATTATAGTTGACGTGGTCCACTGGTAAGGTATACATTCTGTCTCAAAAATTTGGTTAAATAAATCTGTAATAGTGTCATAATTTCGTTAGATATGCCATCTTCTCCTGGTGCTTTGCCTCTTTTTTGAGATTTAATAGCTTTTTCTACTTCTTCTTTCAGTATACTTGGAATTTCTTCGTTATTATTTGTATCGTTTTCAGTTAGTTGGTGGATTTCGTCTGGTGTTTTGTCGTTGTCGTATAGCTCACGGTAGTAATCCGTGGCTATGTCTAATATTTCGATTCTATCGGTCTTCTTTCTCTTATCTTTCTGGTGTGTTATATTGTCTATCCAGTTTGTACTTTCTCGAAGCTCTTTTAATGTTATCCTAACTCCTCCTGTTTTTTCTATATAATCATTTATTATATTATTCCTATTTTCATGTCTATATTTCCTGATGTGTATATTTATTTCTTTACTTAGACTTTCGATCTTCTTCTTGTTGTTTTTTCTGTCTTTAAATATGGACTTCCTCTGCATAAGTAGACTTCTTGCCTCTGGACCTATTTTGTCCTTAATTTTGTTATTTATTCTAGATTCGTTTTCTACTTTCTTTAGTTCGTTTTCAAGAGCGTCATATTTCTCCTGAACATATTTGGCATTGTTTTTTGTTTTCAAATTACATTTCAATGATTCTAGAATATCGCTTACAATTGGGAGAGGTAATGATTTTTTGCTACTATGAATAATTTTCCTCGGTATTTTTGGCTCTAATGTGTACATTTGTCCTCTAAGCATTCTGTGATCTGTGCTGTAGTTGAGTTGATGGACAACATTAATATTCGACAATATTTTAGGTTTGTTGGTGAGGATATAATCTATTTCATTTCTTGTCTTCCCATCTGGTGACACCCATGTCCATTTTCTATTTTGTTTTCTATTGTATTAGCTGTTCATGATGTGTAGGTTATTTTCTAATGCAAAATTTATCAGTCTTTGTCCATTATCATTCCTTTTTCCAGTAGGGTAAGGTCCGAGTTTATTGTCCTCGTTCTTGTTCCTCTTTCCAATTTGGCTGTTAAAGTCTCCCATTAAAATAATTGTTTTACTTAAATTAGGCATAATTTGGTTAAGTTTATTGTAAAATTCTTCTTTTAGGTCTTTCTGGGTAACTTCAGTTGGGGCATATACTTGGACTATTGAAGTTGGTTCTTTATATCCAGGGAGTTTTATATTTAAAATGGCAATCCTGTCTGATATTCCTCGGAATTCTGTTATCTCGTTTTTCAAATATTTTTTAATCATAAACCCTACTCCGTATATCCCAGCCTTTACATTAAGGTGATATAATATGTATTTGTCATGTTCTTCCGTTTTCTCCTCCGCTCTTCTTACGTCGCTTAAGCCTATAATGTCCCAGTTCACGGTTTCTAATGCATGTTCTAGCTCTAGTAAAGATTCTTGTGACTTTATTGATCTTGTGTTAAGTGTAGCTGTGTTGAATTTATTCCTCGTTTTTTGTTTCGTACTTTCAGAGTATTGTTTTTTACGTAGTGTTTCGTTGGACTTCTTTTCTTTAAGCTCTTGGGGGTAGTGGTCTATCATCCCGCGGTGACCAACCGTATTGGGAATCAGTTCGTTTTTTATTAATGTTGTTTCTTTATTGTTTTTTGTTCTCAAGTTTCCGGTGTCTGGTATTTCCTATATTTTTTATTGTTGTGGGTGTTTCTCCGACATTGAATGAGATCTGGCTCTCATATAAGCAAATGCATCTGTTTTGTGCAACTTGGATGGGGCTAAGGTAATTTTTTCCTTTTCTGTGGGTAATGTTGGTGTGTGAATGTTCGCAGGTGACAAGGACGAGTCTCTTTTTCTTTTTTCAACTTCTGGTTTTCCTTTTACTATGAGTTTATTATTCTTAATGAAGGCTTCATTCCCTCTTTCTCTTTCTTGCTTCAATTGTCGCTGTAGATTTTTGCGTAGTTCTATTGTTTCCTTTGAAAAATCTTCCGTTATGTAAGTCTGGTCAGGCATTTTTATCTTGTTTTTCAGTATTTCTACTTTCTTTTGATAAGAAGTAAAGGCGATTAGTATGGGTCTAATTTTTTTTCATGCTTACGTCCCAGTCTTTAATATTTATCTATATCATATCTTTCGATTTTGATATTGGTTTTTACCAAGGTGTTACTTATCATATAAAAAAGTTCTTCGTAGTTTTTCTCAGTTTCCATGACACCGTGTATTATTAAATTATTTTTCCTGCTGGCACCCTCCAAGTATTTTACTTTTCTGTTCAATGTTTCAACTTCTAGTTTTAGGCTTTTATTTGCCTCTAGGATTGGTTGAATTTTATCCTCTATAGCACGCATCATAGTGTCAGTTACATTCTGTGTAATTGTTGTAGTTTGTTTTTCTAGTTCATTTTTCATCATTTGGAATAAATGCAACATATCGTTCGACATACCGATATTCTCATCCATTATACTAAATTCGGACGAAAGATGTTTGTACGATGTTTGCACCCCTACACTGATGTCACGTCGTGAGTATGTGAGCTATTAGCGTAGATCGGAACAATAAGTTTTGTTTTGTTTTGTTTTTCTTTTTGCTATTTTAAAAGTTGACGACAAGTTATTATATTTATATTTGCTCTCATTAGACTTTTTTGTAACAAATCACACACATTTGATTATGTTAGTTATTTTTTTTTTTTTTAGTTTTAACTTTTAAATTGAATGGTGTACGGGTTTATTTTCTGCTTCTGGATCGGTTATATCTTTAGCCAACCCGTTCTGTAACATTACCGAACTATTGAGTAGTTAATAATTTAGAGAAGTCCATTTATTGCAATATTTAAATAAACGAACACCAATAAAATATGGACAATGAAACCAATGATGAAATTTTAATTAGCTGACAAATAATTAATGTAGAAGAAGTACTGTTTTTTTTTTTTTTTTTTTTTTTCTCTTTTTTTTTTTTTTTTTTTTTTTTTCCAAATAATTTGAATGAGAAAATATATAATAACAGGACTATTGGTCAAATCGAAACGCAAACTCTTTCTTTCACAATATTGCACTCTAAATATATGATATTCACTTTATTTCCAGGCGAATTGATTAACTATTATTTGTTTTCATTAAAATTTTTAATTCATCATCAAACTTATAATATAGCCAATAAAATCAATATAAAAATAATGTTTGATATATATCACTACAGAAAAATTAACTTTACAGCATTTTCCTTTTACTTTGGTTTCAGGAATTATTATTCTATTTTATTAAATTTTTGTTATTTAATTAATTTATTATTATGTCTCATATCAGTTTTATCTAATATACAGAGTAGACTCTTAATTCTAATTACTTAGTTTTAATTTTGGTTTTAGTTCTACATTATTTTAGTTTTATTTTTACTTATAGTTTTAACCAAATTATTCATAGCGAATAAGCGAATTTCGTTTGAGGATTGTTTCAATATAGCGCATTCTTAAATGTGGCTTTCTTTGAATTTTTGTACTGTTTTATTAGCTGTGCACTAGTGCATTTATCATGTTAAGGAATATACCGTTAATAATTTTTATGTGTCCATATTTGGGTTATGTTCGTCATCTTCAATTTTAGTATAAACTAAATTATTTAGTTTCCGGATCGAAAATTACAAAGAAAAAAGGGTCAAGAGCTATTCCTCCTTCATTTTTTGAAGTTAAAATGCTAAAGACATTATATCTGAGTACATTTAGTTTGTTTTTTTGTCTTTGACAGGAGTAATATGATGCAGATCCTATATAGTAATTTCAATATGCTTGTTATCTCTTTTTTGCTAGGTATGAAATTTAACATTTACTTTTTCTAAGTATTCTATAATATTTCTATATAATTGGCTACTTTTTGTTTATATTACAATATCTTTTCTGTTTGCCTTACAAATTCATTGGTTGGTAGCAATCTTTTTCTCAATTGTGTGACTCGAAACGAAGAAATTTAAGGCATTGTATAAATAAAATGTCGGCGAATTTATTTCAATTTGTACCATTTCTTGTTTTGACTCGTTTTTGTCAGCAATTCGAAATGGCTGCAATAACCTACCGTGTTTGTCTGTTTATTCGTATATGTTGATCTCAGCATTATTGCATTCGGAGTAGCTACTGGAAATTATGTTCTTTTGCTTCGAGCCTGTTTCTGTTTACTCTTTTTGCAGGTGTTTAAAATCTAGATACGTAACTTGTATTCGTATCCATTGCAGATATGATTTTCGATTGCATTTAGCTTATTTTTTTAAAATTTGAATTTGCGGGTTTTTACACAGTTTTGCAGTTATACTTCTATATATTTTATTTTTTGCATTTCTATTTACTTACCTTAACTAAACTAATTTGAAAACTTTTATTTCACTTAACTCAATAATTTTGTAATATTTTTTTGGCACTGAACTTTTTTTTAACCACTAGCAAGATATTATTTTTACGAAATACCATTCATCAAATAAGTTAAGATATTGAGATTTTTATCCTATAATGAAATATTCAATATACTGTGTATTGAGTTTACCGCTTTTTGTATAAAATTTTTAAAATTGTTCAAATCTGCTACAATATTTGATAGTTTTGTCAAAAGTAATAGTATTTCTAATGGCATAAAAATCTATACTCTATAGTTTTCTAAAAATATCTTTGCCATCAATATGGATTTTAGCTTTCAAGCCTACAATCTCAGTCATTATTTTAAATAACAAAATATATGCCAGAAAAACCGAGGCCAGAAATAACAAAATATATGCCAGAAAACCAAGGTCAACTACTGCCACTAATATACGTGAGTAACGAAATCAAATTTTACGATCTAGTTAGTTCTATCGATAAGCGAATTGACAAGAGTAAATTTGAATATAAGGTCCAAACAAAAAGCCAAGCCATTCCTTTTATACCACGATCACTGACAAAATAGAAAAAGAGGTACAGTCTCAGGGCTTTATTGACTTAAAGCGTTCTCTCTTCTTTATTGACTTAAACCCTTCTCCAAAAACTAAGGTTTGCAATGTAGGCAAATTAAAATAATTGTCGAAAAATTATACCATATGGAGAACATAATACAATGCCATCGGTACCAGTAGTATATGCACTCAAAGACCTACTGCAGGCATCCACCAAATAGCGTCAAATATGCCGATGCATATGTAAATATTCATTGTCTTAATGCTAGAACTACCATCTTATTATAAAAGCAAATTATAAAAGCTGCACAACCTTCAACAAGTTATAGTAGAATATAACTCAAAGATAGAATAGGCCGCAATCAAGTTCAATAACACTAATTAATCCGAACCGGTCCTTTGATAACGTTACAGCTGACAACAAATCACTAATTACAGTACAATTCCCAGGATCAACACTTCCAATGACGTCATCATCATCAAAATTACAAGGAGCACCGCCATCAGCATATTTATTGATATCATCATCAACACCACCATCAACATCAACTTCAACAACAAATAAGGAATAATCTTTATTTATTCCTACTTCACCATAATAATCATCAGACCTTACAATCGTGCTGAATCAAATAATGAGCACAATCATTCAGGAGCTCAAAATTTTACTAAACCCCTTTTTACTAATATTAATACACATCATTACAATTCTTACATTCTCTATAAATAAATAAATGTATTCCTCTACTATTATATTTTGATCTATTGTTCTATAGAAAGCTAATGGACATAGCCAACATCAACCGGAACTAGATATTTTACTGCATAATAGATGTATTAAGAATGTATTTATTATTAGAACCAATCTTACAGATTAGAAGAACTGCACTTTAAACTGCAATAAAAGAACGGTTATTCTGGTTAAAAATATTGGATAAACTCCAAGCGTTGTTGATGCATGTATCTTTGCATAAATAAATCACCGCACGGTTTATTTGAACACATATTATATCTATTTATAAATCGCTTATTTCTGAAACTATAGTCGTTGGAAGGAATATCGTTTGTATAAATATTATATAGGAGATACGCCCAGATAATATATTTTCTATTTGAGAGAAAATGTTATATCGCCACGATACGATGATATGGTTGAATTATGGAATGTTCAGTTCTGAATCAAAACTGCTGATTTAGAATAATGTTAGCATTTCAGAATAAGTTTTTTAAAGACTTTTTCTAGAATTGAAAGCTGGCTTATGGGTCTGTATGAAGAAAGTATGTTTATAAATTTTGTGGGTTTTGGGATTATTTTTATTAAAGAGAATTTCCAAAGCAAGAGAAAAAAATCAAGAACGCGGATGCTATTTTAAATACATGTATATAATGAAAAGTATTGTTTTAAGTTGGTTTACTTCAGAAGGGGTAAATTAATGGGGTGGAAAATTTAGATGAACTGGATATAACAAGTCTATATAGATTACGTCAGAGTCATCTATATAGACTTCTTAATAATTTATTAATGCCTTTGTGAGATGTAAAAGTATTAAGAAGTTATTTTGCAAAATATTCGTCAGTGGTAATATTAGCAGCGGTTGAGGGGCAGACAATAATAAAAGAATTATATGCTTTTTATTGTGGTTGAATTATGAAACTTTAAAAAAGTTTATTTTCTTATTCTGGTTCCATATTTACCACTCAACCCATGCATCGGGTAAGTTTTAAGGTAATAAGTCTTTACCAGTAAATAACATATATTGATTATATATTTTAATATGTAGAAGATTATTTTGTATAGCACAGTTAAATTGCACTTTGAGATCAAATAAAATAAACCAATGAGTTTGGCTTTTTATCTGTTTCTTTATTAAAATTCTTGCTATTTATATAATTTTTTGTTTCAAAGTAAATACTAGAAAATATATAATAGTTTGTAATATAACAAAATTATGCCTTTAATATTCTCATACATCGATGTATAAATGTTATCATGCATCGATGAAAAGCAATAAATCAAAAGTAATTTGAAACATATGGTCCACTGAAAAGTATTATTATAAAATGCAAATAGTTTTTGAAATTAGAGTCCCTTGGTTCGACTACACTTAAACCGAAGTTATTCATTCGTTTTTCATATATTACATGGCATGCATGTATCAACACCATGTTTAGATAAACAATATTTATTCGTAGATGCTATCTAAGGAGTATTATATTTTTATATAAACAACTCATTCATATTTATGACAGTAACTATATATTTGAATACGTCAGTTATTACCGGTACAAAAATAAAATAATTTTATTTGAATATAGAAAAAACAAACTTATTCTTAAAAATTAATTAAATTATATACACATATGAACAAATTATTTTTTGTATTCATATTCAATTTTTGTTTGTTATCATAACGTGCTGATAAAAATATTTTTATTTATAATACGAGTAGCTAGCGTTTAAGTCTATTTGTATTACTAGTCTTAACATATTTTTATGTATTCAAATCAATTTGTTATATTTCTTTTAGTAAAATATTATAATGTAACTAGTATTATATATTACTCTTAATATTTTTACTTACATTAAAAATTTGGAATATATATTTTATTTAAATTAATACCTAACGAATAATGTGTCATTATATTTTAATATATTTTATTTATTTGATATTGTATCATATATTGACATTCTTAATTTAATTTTATAATTTGTAGTTTATTTATTATTTTGAAATAGTTGTAGGAATGTCTATAATTTTTATCCATTTTTAAAATTTTTGTTTTACGTGTATAATATTTTTATTTTTGCATTCAATACATATTTATATCATTATATAATCTATTCTTTTTATTCTATTCTACTTTCCCTTTAATATTCCATTCGGGACATGGGGACCATTTGTAAATGCATTTGTATCGGTTTTAAGATCAAGTTTCCGTTTTCGCTTAGCAAATGATTGGTCCGATGCAGCTTTACTACTGAATATATTCGTGCATCATCACGGGTATTTATTCACGATTAGTTTATTGTTCCATAAGCTTTTGTTGATATTTCCTCTTGTATTAATAAGAGGATTCAGTAATTCCTTTGGTTTAGCACCTTAACGGACTGACTGAATCCTCTTATTAATGGGTTTTAATTTCTTATTTAAATTATTACTGTGTACGAGTCTCAGTTATTTACCTATTTATAATACTGATTTTACACCGTCTGTTTTTCGGTTTTGATAAGAAATGGTACGGACTTTTATTTTCTTACAGTTGGCACATTTAAGGTAAGTCAGACAACCAATTTCTATCGTAGTTAGCTTCATAATTTTATCTTTATTTTCTCTTTTATACAATATAATTTTCTTTTAATTAGACATTTTTTTGCTATTACTTGTGCCCACTAAAGTTTAAGTTGCAATTACCTTATTATCATCTATGAAATAATAAGAGCAGATTCGTATTTGGATATAATCGGTGATATCGATGATGTTTTTTTAAATAACAATTTAATAGCATATATACACGTATAGTTTCTGTATGCAGAGTTGTATTACTCACAAAAATATGGTACAGTATGCACTCATCTCAATCGTCGTTCCTGGTGAAAGTTAGAAGTTATTCATTTCAGGTTCATTGGTTGCTTTTTATTGAACAAAATATTTCGTGACGGAACGGAAATATTATAGACTAGTATAATATTTTTACCGTCTATAGACTATTAAATTCTGTTCCTTTATTCGTTTTCAATATTTTGATACATCGATATTTTAGTATTCGATTTTTCGTTATTATTTTCGATATTATATAAACCACTTTAGTTTCCATAGTGGGAGATTGTACTTAATTTGTCAGATAGGATTGTCTAACTTTACACTGTTACAATATACCTATTTCCCCGAGACTGTCTTAGCGTTCTTACTGTATCTATTGACACATGTTAAAGCTACTGCGTGGTTCCTTGGTTATCACTAATGGATTTGTCTGACAATTTTATTTTATGAACAGGTATCGCAATTGACAACGTATTGCTTAAATATCAAGTTAATATTGCTTCATACAACATTATTTTTAAATTTTGCTATTCATTTATTGATTACATTATGCCACTAATAGGGAATGGAATGATTTTCTTCAATTTATTGCATTTCTGTCGTTCATTTGTTATTTTTATTGCCGGTTTTTATAAAATTATTCGTAACGGAGACATATCTTTGAACATTTTTTTGAATTATATTACACTAAAGCAATTAAATATTTCGTCATTGTATTAAAGACTCCTTTCCTTCTTTTTTAGACGGTTAGTATTATTTATTAATTTGTGTAGAATTATCACCATGTAATCTGCCGGATTCCCGCTTAAATTTAGTTTAAGATCTTTTTAATTTTCTATAATAATTTTTGGTAGGTTTTTATTTTCATTATCTTGGCATTAATCTTATTAAAAAATTTCATAATAATTAGCTTTTTTATTATGTTTAATTGAATACGTTTTACTTTTTTTATATATCCGAAATGAAGGGCATTTCCACATATAGGACTAACAATATATTATCTTTACCATTTATTAACAATTCATCAAATTTAAGTGGAGCCTTCATTCTGTGGCTGATCCATTTATATTTATTAAAATGATGTTTTCTAAATACGACCTTTCGACATTTATGAGTAATAAGGCATTCGCGTTCGTATTAATTTTGTCCTTCTCAATAATTGCCTTATTAAGCTCATGTTTATTAAGGGATCTGATAGCGTATGCTATTGACCTATTTTTACTGATTTCCCGCTCTGACAGACCAATTTCCAAATCATAATCTAAGGTACAGTCACAATAATGAATTGTCTGTCAGTAAGAATATTGTAGTAAGTGTTGGCTCATTAATATATTTCTTAATTTATTGAATATGATTGTAAATCAATTTGCCCTCTCGAATAAAATGTGTTCTCAATAAATGGTTCAGTGGTCTAGCTACGAGGGTCGTTCAATAAGTCCTTAGAAAATCCGAGAAATTGCGCTCGTAGAGTCGGTAAAGATTTTTTTTTTAAGTAGCATTATCGACAGGAAAGCTGTCAAAGTTTCAGCTTTTTTATATCATAATATAATTATATTATATTATGATATAATTTTCCATCGTATTATGCTTATCTGGATACGTTGTTACCCAATTTGCAGTTATTTAATGTTCATTTTTTACTATTCAATTTGAAATTGTATTCTGTTGGTTTTTTTGATTATCCTTTTGAAGTTTTCGTTGTAGTATTGTAGGTCTTCATCGAAAACTATGATGTTATTTACGTAGCAGAGTGCATATGAATTAATACTTAATAGTGCTATAGATAGGATTCGTTGAAAACAATTGGTAGCTATCTTTAGGTTCACGGGTAACCTTTAAAATTGGTAAAAATCCCGATCGGTTAAAAGTGCAGTCAGTAGTCTCGATTTCCCCTCAAGTTCAAAGGAAGGAATTGGTCGTATTGACGGTAGAGGAAAATGTTGGCCTTCTATTTTATCTAGCACGTCATCTAGGAGTGTTCATGAAAATTAATCATTAACAATCTTCTTATTCAGTTACCTATAGTCGACACTTTATCTTTCTTTCTTTTCCAGTCTTGTGCTCCCATTTGAAACTACAATCATAGAGGAATTATATGGCCTTATTGATTAGAAAACTATATTATCTTCTTCTAATTTTTGAAATTGATTATTGATTATCTTTATATGCTGGAATTTTTCGAAGTTATTATAGAAAGAATTTTCGTCTTTTCTCTCTGTTGTATATTATCGAAATTGCCCCCATTGGTATATTTATTATTTTACCATAGATCCTCAATTCGAAGGTAAACGTTTCATAGTTAATCTTTACCATATATTGTACTAGAAAATCACTCTATTATGCTATCAAAGATTATTAGCATGTTATGGTTGACCATATATAGACCGTGTTTTATTACTTTATCTTCATATATATGTTTTATGGATTCCAAGCGCTTTGTATACATAGTTTTTCTAGTTATACCCACTATCTTGTTAACTTTTCGGTATTTATTCCCAACATGCGTTTAATACCCAGTCATCATTCGTCTTTTCAACATATTATATTCTAGGTTCTCCGCAGTTAGTTATTTGAGCTTTGTTTAGTACAGAGATTATTACTTCAATTTCGGTATCTGTTTAGTACAGAGATTATTACTTCAATTTCGGTGACAAATTTCTTTACACAAGAGTTGCCTTGCCGTATAGCTGCCAATATAATGTTTAGGTTGAGCGCTCTATTTTTTATTTAAATAAGTTTTGTGAAAATAACATTGGCGCTATTAATATATTGCATATATTTTCTTGTTGCCGTTTTGCTTTAAGTATTTTTCGAAAGCTGCGCATACAAAATAAATTTTATTAATTTTCCACATATGAGAAAAACTACCATTTGGTGAATCCTTTTATATTTTGGTTAATTCCAAGAAGTTTCTTTTTGTTACTAATGTCCCCAAAAATTTCGGAATTATGTTCGAAGTAGAGACGAGCTTGAAGTTCCTTAGGCTTGGCATTTTCATCGTTTTCAGTTGTAAAATATTAGAAATGGCATATTCGTAGCTACATCGGAACTACAACTGGATTTTTGTTAGTTTATTTTAAGCTCTTTTTTTATAATTTTCCTAAGGTTTTTTAAATAATTTTGTGCGATAGAAGTTGAAGTTTAACTTCAATGAAGAAAACCATTGCATTCTTTGTGTTTTCTTCGAGTAAATGTTTTCTTCGATGGGTCCAATACTTTTTGTCTTTCTGGATGTTAAAGGATTGAAATTATTCGTTTGGAAATAGTAATCACTCATGCATGCGTATAACTAGTCATTTTTACGTAATCGGTGAGTATGTTTTTTATGTTTAAATATACATTTCGTGGTTGTGAAATTTGATTTATTTTTCATAAGTGATTCTTTATAATCAGCAAATTGTTCGTTATTGGAATTCTACATTTATTATTTTAGTTATTGTTGTAGACTGTTAAGTTCATACTAGTGATCAGTTTTTTCGGGAGGACGGTATATTAAAAATAAGGGTTATTGTGCATAGTTCTATAGGTGTTGTAGCCGCGTTCTATAAGGTAGGATCTGAACGTTTAGTGTGTCCTCCTAATAAATAATATCTCAATACGTTAATTATGTAGTAAGCTGTTAAGTTCTTGTCGTTGTTGGTTTAATCCATTAGCGTTTCACAGAAGGATATATAGGGATTAACTAGTAGAAGTATATATTTACTTATTTATGGAGAATATAAGGGTGATAAAAGCAGTTATTAAATTAATTAAAAAGGAACTTTGCAAGACTATAAATTCCTGAATGACAAACTAACTGTATCAGAATGACAAACAAAAAACTATAGAAAGCAAATGTATTTTTTTTTGTGAACAAATTATTTAACTATAAGTATACTTGTAAACTTTGAATTTAAGTATTTGAGTTAGAGCTAGTTACATAAAACCATGTTTCGTAGTCAATGAAAATTATATGTAACGTTTCAAGTTATCAATTTCAGTTAGTACTAAGTAAATTTGCACAATCTATGTAGACATTTCTAAAACTTCAAGGAAAACTATTAAAATAAAAAAATTGTATGTGTTTTATGGCTCAAGCAGTCGCGCACGATTTATACCAGACTGCCAAGATCTATTACAGTATAATCTGCTTTTATAAGCAAGTAAATACATACAAATATATTTATAAGCATACTCACAAATGCGTCGATCGAGTGAAATTTAAAAAAACATTATATTATATTTGTAACCATAAAAGTCGATTGGGTGAAATTGAAAAAAATTTTATATTTTATTTCGGAAGAGATCTTCCAATTTAATCATATCAATTAAAATAGATTCTTTGTTGTCATAATTTATATTTACAATCTAATTTATTGCAAACCCAAGCTTAAATTAGCTTATATATGTGTTGTGTTGATCTAACGTATGCAATTTCCCAAGATTCATTTACTGTACCCATGCGATTTCCTACAATTGATTTCCTGTTTATTCCTTATTAGGTTATTTGGACTTTTCTTCTTTAATTCATAAACATTGTTGACTTTTAAAAAAAAACAGACAAATTGTAAAGGAAATACAAATGTTTTTTATTTAATGTGAAGTACAATCGATACAATTAAGTTCTGAATAAAACGTCATTCAAATGGCCTCCACGACTTCTTTTGCAGGAACGAATTCGATGAACCCAATTTTCGAGCATTTTTTCCACTAAGTCAAGTCGTATGTCAGGAATGGCACGTTCAATATTGACTTCTAAAGCTTGAAGAGAGTTTGGTAAAGACCAATGACTTCAAATAACCCGACAAGAAATAGTCTAATGGTGCTAAATCACAACTTCTTGGGGGCCATTCAATGTCACAATTTCTTGAAATAATCGAATCTCCAAACTTTTCTCGCAATAATTCGGTTGTTGCACGTGCTGTGTGGCACGTAGCCCCGTCTTGTTGGAACCAGATGTTGTAAATATCAACTTCATCCAATTTCGGCCATAAAAAGTTGGTTCTATATCGCTATCCATTGACAGTAACGGTGGTACCAGCTTCATTTCGAAAGAAATACGGACCGATGATTCCACCAGACCAAAAACCCTACCAAACTGTCAATTTAGGTGAATGTAATAGGTGTTCGTGAATAATTTGTGGATTTTCTTCGCACCACAATCGACAGTTTTGTTTATTTACCGCACCACTCAGATGAAAGTGAGCTCCGATAAGACGATGATTTTCTTTAAAAAGTTGCAATTGGAGAACGATTATTTTGATAATAAAATTAAATAATTTGTTAATGTTGTTCTTGCGTATATCTATCCATGATGAAATTGTAAATATTACTGAATAAAACGAAAAAAAATATGTGTATTACAAATGGCCGAAACGTCAACACATCTGCTACCACTGCTTTCGGTACTACAATTTGCAAATGAAAGTAATTTCTATTACTCGCATTTATGGTACAGCAGTCCGTTGGGTATTATTAAACTCTCACATTGTGCCCAGTATTCTTTTATAGTTACACTCATACTTGCAGCTTCATGCCACCGAGGTTTCTCTATTCTATTTTTTACCCATTCCAAACCAATATTATATTTGCTCCATCAGCAAATTCATGAGATCGAAAAAATAAGTTAATTTAAATTCGCTGATTTTATTTTAATAATTATTTGATGGTATGATTTTAATAATTATTTGATGATATTTCTAAAAATGCATCATAATACATTAAGTGACTTGATTCTACATTCCATGATTATACAATACATACGTTTGCACTTCATATGGTTTCAGCATAGAACGAGTCATAGACCAAAGCATTGCGATTCATAATTTCAGATTTCGTTAGCGAACAACAATTATGCACACAAGTGCATTATCCGTTCAATGGCTTCTAAGTATGTTCAATCCCACCAATACTAAAAAACAATAATTTTCTTCAAGAAGGGAGAATAATATTATAATTTTTATATTAATATACGATAATTGTCGTCTCATGTAACTGATGTCTTACATAATTTGGTTTATATTAAATATATATTATGACATTTATTTTGATATTTAATATAGTAAATATCATGCTTAATTTTAAATTTTTACATTCTGATTTCATTTACTTACTTGATTTTATTGATTTCAATTCTCATGATTTTCATTTCATTATTTCTAACATTGATAGTTTATATTTATATTTATTTATATCATTATGTTATTATTGTATGTGGGAATATGTGTATTTATACAATTTTGTATTTTTTAAATATATTTTTATTTATCTACTACATTTATATTTAATTATAATTATATTTTGACATTTAATTTCTAATAGATATTATTATTTTAATAGTGGGCAATTTCTTTTTTATTTATTTTATTTATTCATAAATTTATTTTAAATTTTACATAATATTATTTCAGTAATGGGTATTATTACCCGATTGTGTGGTGCAATGGTCAAGGTGACCGACTCACATTCGGTAGGTGGCGGGTTCAATTCCCGCTGCCACCATCTCGGCATTGGTGCCGGGGTGAAAGGCCTGACTACAAGCCTTATATATGTAGTCCGTACGGTTCCCCAACGTCACTGGAGGTTGCTTCGCTGGTCTGATAAGCCGCAAGCTATAAAAAACACACCCTATCAAAGAAACAGCACAAGAAGAAGCATCCGGACCGCAGCTCAGGCAAGAACTCATTTTGGCTTTCATCGTACTCAGGGCAAAAACCGTACCTCAGGCAAAAACCCAAGACCGTACCTCAGGCAAAAACCCAAAATTGCAGAAGCAGATGGAAGAGAGTTCACGGAAGCATCCGGACCGTACCTCAAGACCGTACCTCAGGCAAAAACCCAAGGCAGAAGTAGACGGAAGAGAGTTAACGGAGTTTTCTAGTGCCGCTATGTGCTCCATAGGAGCGGCTGTGTTGTCATGACTATGTGTGTATAAAAATACATATATGTGTTAAAAAATTGTACAGATGTAGAAAATGAAAACCTGTCAAATAAATAAAAGAAAAATGGGTATTTGTTACTATTGTGTAAATGTTATGTTACATCATTTACTAAATTAATTTGAATCATGTTTTTCTTTCAATTTTCATTTTGTACCATTCGTGAGATTAATATATCAATTACGTTGTACGCTGAAGGAATTACAGTCTTATCCTCATGTTGATTTTTTCTGTGCCCTTATCTTAAATTTTTCGCTATATCTTGTGATCTTTTATTTAAGTTCCATCATATATGTATCTATGTTATAAAATATCCTACGTTCTACCGAAAACATGTTCAAATGCACTATATTTAGCCTCTGTATATGGAATTATACTGTTCACGAAAACGTAATGGGGCATTAATTCATTCCAGTTGTCATTAGCAAATGATAAAAGATATTTGTTACTGGTTTCTTTCAATCGAGATTATACTGTTTAATTATTTGATACTGGTTTCTTTCAATCGTTCACTGGTTTCTTTCAGTCGAGATTATACTGTAACGTCACGATATATTTTTGTCCCTACGATAGTCTTAATGGTCCCACTGTATCTCTTGATATAATTTAGAGGATACGGTTAGGAGTTTCCGTTATTATTAGTGCGTGTTTTATACTATTGCATCCCCCTTGTGGAGTAGACTGATACTCCTTAATTTCGATCACTTGATCCTGATTCTCTTCCTCTTGACTAGAATGAATTTGTTTTTCTTGATTCTGACTTAGCTGCTCCTATACTCGTAAATACTGATTCTCTTCCTCTTGACTTAATCATAGCTGCTCCTATAGATACTGACTTGGTTCTCCTTGTCGGAAGCTTTATTATTTAATAAAGGAGAATAAATCCGATATATCGACTGCAGGTTGTCTAGTTGTAGATGAAGTTTTGTGCATTTCTACCACTGCACCTTCATCTTATCCAGCCACTCCTCCACAAGGTGGCTACTGCTCTCCTCGTTAAAAACTAGGCTATCTTGATGTTTTCAACATTTTTCCCTATCTCCCTTCTGATACCAAAATGTTACCGGTGGGGTGGACTGGATGGTCTACGGGGAGGAGGTCGCGGCTGAGATCTGTGAGTTTACTAGATTTCAGTCGATGCGTTTGGAGGAAAAGGTGGTTGAACTGAGCAGATGCGTGAATGTTGTGAATGATAGGTGTATGAGTAAAAGAGTAGAGGGGCGTAGGAGAGCGACTCCATGGTGGAACCGGGAGCTCGGCTTGGAAAAGAGAAAAGTTGGTGGGTTGCGTAGGATCTACCAGCGATGTAGACGCCGTGGTGTAGATGCGCACACTGAAGGTGTGACCTTCAGGGCGGCCAGAGCTGAGTATGTGATAAGTATTAGACTTGCCAAGAAAAAGCACTGGCAGAAGTATGTGAATGAAATTGGAAATGCGGATGTATGGGGTCCGGTGTATCGTTTATGTATGCGCAAAGGTGCTCGAAATGATATTTCGAGTATCAGAGTGAATGACGGGTATACGAGTAATTGGGAGGACAGTGTGAATGCGTTGATGAGTGACTTCTTTCCTGGGATTGAAAGGCAAGAAGAAGTGACTGTCATTCCGAACGTGTGCTTTGCCTCTGCGTGTGGTTTTGAGTTTGGTCTGTCCTTTGGGTATTTGCTCACGGGGCGCGGCAGTATGAATGGGTTCCTGTATAGGCGTAGTCTGGCTACGGAGGCTAGATGCCCTTGTGGGGCGGAGGAGGAGAGTATTAAGCACTTTCTCGTAGACTGTAGCCTGTATGGGGACTTGCGTGACTTAGGTGCATGTGGAATCGTGGTGAATGAGGAGGGTGTGGATGTGAGTGGTGTGTTGAGTGTGAAAGAGAGATATGAATGCTTGAATGCGTTTGCCGTGGCACTTTTTGAGAGAAGAATGAGAATGGTGCGTGAATGAGTGCGTGAATGACACGCAGGGTGGCTACAACCAGGTGAAAGACCAAGGTCGATTCCGGTTGTACTTTCGGGTTTTGGCGGACCCAAGTACCTGAGCTGGCTTAGTGGTGCCTAGGAGTTTACAAGATTCCTTACCGTAGCTCTATGAGCGGAGTACAAACCAAAGTACTCTTAAAACAAAAATGGGTACCACGGTGATCGGGAGCCCCACAGTAGAATATACTGTGCCCGATCGAGGTGAGGCGCCATTTGGCAGCAACGTGGTGGTTGTGGTTAATACCCATGTCGCGGGTACGGTCTTCGGATCGCAGGTGTGAGGTAACTGGCAAATGTAGCAATGCATTGCACTTATCTCGGGCACTGTCACTGCTTATGACAGTAGAGGTTTAGATAGTCCTCGCCACCAGCAGGTGGAGAGTCAGCTTGTAACTGATTCTATCTGTTAACTGCCAGTAATGGTGGTGCGTTGATCGAGCGTATCTCGATTCCTATAGTCGTGGGCGACTCGTGGTCTTGGGGTTTGGACAACTAGGTCACGTTAAATAACAATTTCTCACTTACGTAAATTCAGTGCCCAACAATGGTGAGGCGCTTTAGACAGCAACATAGTGGCTGTGGTTGATACCCATGTCTGGGGTGGGAGTTAACCGTCAATAACTTGCAATTATCTCTGGCACTGTCAATGCTAATGATAGCAGAGGTTTAGGTAGCCTTACCACCAGCAGTGTGAGTAGTCAGCTTGTAACTGATTACAAACTGTTAACTGCCAGTAATGGTGGTTCGTTGATTGAGCATAACTCAATCCCTATGGTCGTAGACGACTCGTGGTTTTATGTTTAACGATAGATAAATCACGTTGCTAAGCTACTTCTTAGCTTTAATCAGTCATTCCTCAATTACTGTTCAGATAAAACTCACTCATATGAGCAGAACTCATATTTATACTGCTCTGGCGTATTCTAGAATATTCTGGCTTAATGTGGAACTCTCTAGAACTTCTTTTCTGGAATCTTCTAGAATATACCAGATGCATGTTACGATGTAACGTTATTTATATATATATATATATATATATATATATATATATGTATGTATGTATATATAAATTAGATCAGATATCTTGATTATATCATAAGCTTTATACTTTAAATTACTAGAATACACATTAGTTTCAGTATGGATTTACGGTCTCAGTATGGATTTACGAAGGGTAAATAAATAGAGTATATATGGATGTGTATAAAAAGGTATGTTACACAAAGTATGAATCGGTATATATGGCATTAAATCGCATCATTGAGCGGCTTAAGGAGGTTTCATGCGAGGAAACTTTTCCATTGAGGCATTACTTGCATAAAAGGTATGCGGCCGAATACGGATGCAATGGGAACATTGTTCTTCTCTAGATAGTGCATGGCTGCCCGCAGGGATCTGCGGCTAGCTCCGCCACGTAAAATATGATAATGAATGGTCTCTTGGTGCAATTGGAGGGGACCAGTTTCGATGTGATCGTATTTTCGAATAATCTTCGAAAATAGGAGCACATCGCAACCTACAAATCGATATACTCTTACAATAAAAATATTTATCTCTGGAACTGCTCATATTTATCTCTGGAACCGCTCTTCTGTAATCTTTTATAAGAGACCAGGGTCATTTTTCATCTTAACCTTACCACTTTCCAAGAAATACCCATCTTCGGCATCATTTCATCCATAATGACTGACCAGGCGAGCGATGTGCACACTCTTCGGAGGTCCATCCTTATTGTTCTAAGATGCGGCATAAAATTCCATTTAACTTTGTAATAGCTCAGACTGGACCATCCCAACTGTCCTACAATTTCGGCGATTTTCCTTGACAATGCGTAGGTTTGTATAATCAAACCATATGCTCCTCGTCTTTTTATTTTTTATTTATTTTTTATTTTTACAGATATTTAAAACTACAACATAGTAATAAGCAAATTTGGGCAATAGTATTAATTAGCTTGAAAGGTTGTGGGGAGTAAATATCCAATGAAGTTCCTCCTGCTAGCGTGTGTTTCTGTTAAGCCTCAGTATTTTAGTTAATCACGCGACCAGTGACGCTTAAGTCTTTGATGGGTATTTCTAGGGAAGGAAGTGGAGGATAGTTCTTGAACAAGAGGATTATTATTGTTGAGGACACGGGAACGGAACTTTTTATAACGAGATACAGCCACGTCAAAAACAAATGGGACTTTAACATCACGATGAATAACAGTATTGCGAACATAAAAGGGGGCATCGACAATTGTACGGAGTATTTTTGATTAAAGGGATTGTATTCGATGGGAATTAGAAGGCTTAGTAGATCCCCAGAGTTCTAGTCCGTATGTTCATATGTGTTTCAGTAAGGTATTGTATATCAGTACTTTGCTGTCTATATTAAGTTTGGAACGTTTGTCTAGAAGTCGAAGTAGTTTAAGGTAACGTCTTTTTAGTTTTGGTCTTTTAAGTCTTGTATGTGGGTTCCATGTCATGCGTTTGTCTTAGTACATTCCTTGGTACCGAGCTTCGTTGTGGTGAGGTATGGCACTGCCATTAAGGTATATGGGAGGGAATGACTCACGATGGAGAGTGAAAGTTACCTGGGTAGATTTACGTTCATTGATTTTATTCTCCATCTAGTAAACCAGTTCTGGAGGGTTTGGATTTGGATTTGGAGAGTTTCGAAAGCATGTTGGGGATTTGCGCTAGATGCAAGGCATCGGCGTACATAGCAAAGAAAATATTAGGGCAAAATGGGATATCGGATGTGTAAATGTTGTAGAGGATGGGTCGAAGTATGCTATCCTGAGGAACCCCAGCCAATGGCGGAGAGATATTGGAGAGTTCGTTGGATTCATTTACTTGGAAGTATCGGTTGGAAAGGAATTATCTTAGGACTAGGAAATAATTGGAAGGAAGCAACCTCTTGAGTTTCCAGAGTAGACCCGGGTGCCAAAATCTATCAAAAGCTTGACTTATATCAAGAAAAACATCGGGACAGTACTCTTTTCTTTCTAAAGAGGATGCAATGAAATCGACAACTCGATGACACTGCTGGGTAGTGGAGTGCTTGGCGCGGAAACCAAATTGGTGATTAAGAATTAAATTTGAAGATTCGTGTAGAGGATGTAAGCGGCGAAGGAGGATTTTTTCAAAGATTTTTGAGAGTAGTGGAAGGAAACTTATTGGCCTGTAGGAAGTGGGGCGGTTTATTGGTTTATTGGGCTTAGGGACCATTTTAATGATGGCAAATTTCCAGAGGATTGGGAAATGTGTTGTTCTAAGGATGGAGTTATATATTGTGGCAAGGAAAACTACTGCTCTTTTAGAGAGTTGTTGGAGTATATTAGAGGTAATCAGATCATAGTCAGGAGCTTTATTTTTGGGAAGGAGCTTGATTAAATTGGCAACTTCGGAAGGAGTGATTGCCTTAGGGGGAAGACTAATGGATAAAGGAATAGATGGTTCCGTCTCGATTGTAGTACAATGAGTCCTTTCTAATATATCCTCATGTGGAGTAAATATTTGTACAATGTGTTCAGCAAAAGCGTCTGCTTTATGTTTGTCCGTTTTGGCCCGGTTCCGTCAGTTTTTCGTAAAGGGTGCTTTGTTTTTCTATAAGATAGTATTTGTCTTGTAGCAGTCCACAAAGTTCTGTTTTTCGTTAGGGTTAAAGTGTAGTTTCTAAAACGTTCTGTATTGTATTTAATGAGTTCGTCATGTAGTTCTTTTTGCAGCTTGTTCAGTTTGGCTTTGTCGCTGGGTATTCTTGTATGTTGCCTATGAGCTCTTGCTTTTCGTGTTTCTGCAATAAGACGCCTAATTTTTAATGGTTGAATTGTCAGGTTTTATGTAGGTTTTGAGTTTTTACTTTTTTGCGAAAAGGCTGTAGCGTTTTGTAATAAATATGTAAGCTTGTGTACCGCGTCATCTAGTTCTTGTTCTGTTTTTAAGCTTTGTCGTAAGTCTAAATGCTCGTCAATATATTGTTTGAATAATTCCCAATCAATTGGTCCATTAATAAGTCTCGGCGCATTGACTTTTGGAGTGGATTGGGAATCGAGGACTAGTAGAACAGGGCTATGGTCGGAGTTTAATGTTGGAGGAATTCATGGGACTAGTTATAAAGTAATCTAGAATGTCAGGAAGCTTAGATCGGGAAGTTGGCCAGTAAGTGAGAGTCGGAGGAGAGATGACTTGGTAGGGAGAGGATGAAAGCACTTGGTTAAGAATAATCCCACGGGGATTGGAGACTCGACTGCTCCATTGTGGGTATTTGGCGTTAAAGTCACCACCAGCAATGAATGAATTCCCAAGAGCTTGAAAAAATGAACTAAATTCAAGGGAGTTTATATGTTTATTAGGAGGGCATTAGGTTGCGGCAATAGTTAAGGGGACAGGGGAGCAGTCAATTGATATTGCGGTGGATTGAAGAAAATCTTCTGCAATATAGGAATGAAAAGCAAAGGATAAAGAATTTCTAATGAGGATAGCAGTGCCACCGTAGCAGTATTGTCAGGGTGGTCGGTCCTGAACGTTCCAATTACGATCATATCGTCTAAATATATCAGACAGCTATATAATATTATTTCAGAAAGCACCAACTTTATAAGCCTCTTGAATATAGCATGTACTTTGCATAATGCAAATGGCATAACTCTGAATTACAATAGTTATTTACCTGTAAGAACGCCATTTTGTCCTCCCCCTTTTCGTCAGTGTTCACCTGCCAGTAGGCACTTTTAAAGTCTTTAGAGGAGAACCACGCCATGCCACTTAGCATATTATCAATTCTTAATAGTGGACCATTTATTGCTAACGTTGTTCAATTGGCGGTATTCTACAGAGAGTTACATAGTTCCATGCTTTTTCACAGAATTGTAAGCTAACAGTGAACACTATGGACTAGATGAAGATTCGATGCCGCTACTTACTCGACTTAGGAAAACTTCTTGACCCTTGGCGAGTATATATTGTATTTTTTCTGTTAATTTTGTGTTCCACCAATCCAGTCTGTTCGATGTCACTTTCATGTATGGAACAGAGAAAATATCATTGTAATGCATGAGAAGTCCGCGTATTTGTTTTATTTCTACTATGTACGTAGAATTTTATGACTAGGAGTAGTTTGAATCCCTACTAACTTTGTACGATGTGGAAACCGATAACTGTTTGACGTGCCATCTTACGATGTGGAAACCGATAACTGTTTGACGTGTTCCTGTATCCAGACTTAATAATCCGGCATTTTATCAATTTCTCCGTCTGTTATAAGGCTATTTACATCATAAGCCTATAAAATTCTTATAAAGAAGGTTTCCTTTATAACAGCGGGGATACGCCCCTCTTTCCTTGCGTTTATTCGTTTAAATGATTTATTTATGCAGGGTCACCAGCTCGACGCGTGATTGCTAATTTCTGAATCTTTATATTTGGTACCTTCGTATCCGGGCAGTTCAAAGTAGAGTGGTTTCCATATTGATAGCATCTTAAATTAGACACACATCCATCTGGACTTGCACGAGTATCCGTTTCAATAATTGCTCTAACCTAGTTTTTTTAGTATCTGACGAATTGCATCTACCTCTAACGTATAAGCCAAGGGGTTTTTGAAGGTAGGAACATCCGTACAGCCGCTCTGACTATATCAATTTCTTATCCCATCGATAAGAGCTTGGACCAATATATTATCGATTAAAGAAGTTGATGTAGACTGATATGTTTTTCGCACCAACTTCTTAATTTCTCGTTTCTACAATTGAACACCTTCATTATAAAGCTTAATTTGAAATTTAAGCTGTACTTGGAAGGCATGATCTAGATGACTCTCTTCATAGCATAATTCCAGCGCTTCTAATAAATGATAATATGTAACTTCACCATCAAGAGCCTCTAACACTGTAAGAGCCTGATTGTGTAAATCCAGTATTACTATAATATATGCTTGTTGATCTTCGCCATATATTCAAACTGTAACTTGTATGTCGACAATGATAAACTATTATCAAACGGTGGAATCTTGAATTTGCCATCAGCCTATGCGGCACAAGTGCAGCCGATGCTTGAGCTACTAATCGCTACAATTTCTGTAATTCTTGTTCTTATTTTGTTAAGTTTAACTATCAACGTCCCCTCCATTATGTTGACTTTATTAGTATAAGTTTATTTAATGTCATATAACTAATGTTAAATAATACTACGGGACATCTCATACAACAGCAATTAAGATACACCCAATCAACGCGTAAAACCGATATGTCAACTATTGGATTTGCCGACCTCAGCTGGGTGTTTAAACAAGACAGTCGCACAAGGGTACTCTACAATATATTTCTATAAAGAATCAATCAAATTTAGTGACGGTTTATGTCTGATTGATTGAAGTTGTTTAAGCAGTTTCATGATTTGTGGTACTCGGTGCTATAATTGTAGAATTTAGAAGCTAATTTTATTAAAGTTGAGCTGTACACGTATATCTGAGCTGATGATGGTTAGAATTAACTCATATTTGAAATGTCCGTTGACTATGCTTTCCTGCCTGTGGGGGCGCTAAACATATATTTTTGCCCAGTGATTTAAAATAGTTTAGAATAAGGAGACTAATAGATTTGCCTTCATTGTCTGAAACGAGTTTCTTGGATACCGTTCTAATTTCGTCATTTTATCACAAAGCTGTAGAGTAGTTTTATTATTCTCAGACTTCTCAAATCAAGTATCTCTTTGGTTGGTGTTGTGAAAGTGGAACACCAGGATTGTTTTTCCTAAATAATTTACTATATATTTATTAAAATGAATGCCATAAATTATTATGAAATTAAAACTTCTATGGTTAGCAAATCGCAAGGGTCGCGAAAAGCAGTATGAAGAAGCATGGTAAAATAATTGTAACATTAACCACTTTAACATTATTTAATTATACAATAGATAAATATCATTATGCACTTTATGCCGAAAAATATTCCACTTTTTTGAACAGACGATAAAAATCAATCTTCGAATTTTATTCCGACATCATTTGGCCAATTTTGATTTATAAATTTGATTGTTTCTTTGTTCGACTTTTTGTTAAAACGCATGAATACTCTTCTTATAATCTTCCATATGAACTTTTGTAAATAAATACTCGTATTTAAGTTCGCTTTAATACATTATTTTATTTTCAGTTATAAATATTATTTTATTTTCTGTATACTCGTAATAAATTATGTTATTGTCATTTTTTTGGTTTCAGTTTAATACATTATTATTTTATTTTATTAAACTTATTATTTTATTTATTTTACTTATTATTTTATTTCCATTCGACTTATTATTTTATTTCATTTAACTTATTATTTTATTATATTTAACTTATTATTTTGTTTTATTTAACTTATCATTTTATTCTATTTAACTATTTCTTTTATTTCATTTAACTTACTATTATTTTCATTAAACTTATCATTTTTAATTCAGTTTTTATTAAAATATAAATAAACTTTAAAGGAAAAAACTGGTTTTCTGCGCAGTTTACTATGATAAAAAAAACCATCACGATAGATATTAATATAGCAAGGATAAATAAGCTTAGTTTATTTTATACTTGCTATATTAATATCTATTATGACAGTAGTTTAATCATAGTAGTTAACATACGATCTTTTCATGATTTCAGATCAGTTTTGTTGTAAAGGTAGGTTAATTAGATTAGTAGAAGTACAAATCGCTACAAATACAAACAAAGGGACGATATGTAAGATATGTGTGCTTCTAATAGAAGGAAGTCGTCCCTTTGTTCGTATTTGTAATAATTTGCACTTCTACTACTATAATTAACTTATCTTTTCCAGAAATTTTTTTTACGATTCTTCCTAATGACCAGAGAGTTAGAGGCGTGTTGTCTCCTTTAATAATGACAACCTCTTGTTCTTCCATATTTGGTTAACTGTTGCACCTTTTTCGGTTTCTGTTGTAATTGGTTCAGTTAATTTGTTGACCTTTACTTTCGAAATTATCACAACTGTAATCGCATATGCTTTGAATATTGCGCCAGCCTAACTTTAGAATCGCGAAAATATTGCTCTGAAACTGCATCTAAAAGCTTGTACAATTAAAAACTAAGCATTTTAATCCACCAGCAGCAGTAAAATGAGGTTTTGCTGGTATAGTATAATGCCAATTGATAGCTTTCTACTAATAGGGTTCGTGATAATTCTGGGCTCTTTTCCAATATGATTTCTGCACCCTTCTAATTTGTACCACTTCTATGCTAGTGAATTTGCCAGTTTATCCTTAGTTAATACGTATCGCCACTTTTCTAGTTGAATGAGATACTGAATATCAGCAACTTGATGTGGTACATAATTTTTCAGTCTAGTAGTTTTACATTTTATCCCAGTGCAATCAATTAATTTCGCTAGTAGAATAGTACCATTGAATTGTAGCCTCGGTAGTATTGTCGGTTTAATTGGAGTAAACTCTTTTTTTCGCTGTTAATATTCTAAATTTTTACCTTTGGAGTTTTAATTCTATGCGTATATATGCCACGGATGCAAAAACTTTAATAGTTGCTTTACAAAACTTTAATAGTTGTATGTTTAGATATTTCAGTAATCCTCATCCAATGTGGTATTTCTAGTTATTCTAAGTATCATAAGTTTTTTAAAAATCATTGCCATCTTAAATCAATTTCCAGGTTTATTTCAACATTTTATTCGTAACCAATTATACAAAATGGCTTTTTTTTATGTTTAGATTAATGAGGTACCTTCAAAAAGTACTCGCCCGGAAATTTTTCCTGCCAGGCGAGTTATGCGGGATTTTTACCTCGCTAAAACTTAACCTGCACCTCTGATCTTGCTCCCGGAACGATGGTTCCCCGGCGGCACTCTTTGTAAATACTACTTCGCCGGGGTATTCTTGTTTGATGCTACTGCTGTCCCGACGTTATGACGCCTTGCGGCCTATTCTTCGTACGTTATGTGGAGATCCTTGATAATGGATTCCGCGTACACTGCAATTCTGTTCCAAGCCGATTGGCTCTTCAGCATGCACTCCACTATATTTTCAGGACTGATGGAACGGTCCAGATTTCTCTCCAGTTCCACCCGCGTCTCTGGAAGAACACGTGTTCTGCGTCTTCGATTACATCGCGGCAATGATGACAGTTTGGGGAGTCAGTTCTCTTGAATCTGTACAAGTATGCCCGAAAGCATCCATGCCCAGTCAAGAGTTGGGTGATGTAATACCCGACTTCCCCGTGCAGGCGAGTGACCCATTTGGTAACATGTGGGATCAGCCGATGAGTCCACCGACCCTTCGTCGAGTTGTCCCATCTCTCTTGCCAGAGGCGAAGACTCTCGGGTCTCTCCTCTTCACAGAGGACCTTTGGCCGCTCTTCCTTCTTCCTACGATGTTGGCGTTCCCGCTCTCCTGCCAGGATATCGATGGGTGGGCATGATGCCACAACGTTGAACGCATCGTGTGATACCGTTCGGTATGCTGACGCCACTCTGATCGCTGAGAGCCGCTGGACTGATGTCATTGTCTTGCGGTATGTTGTTAGCTCTAGCGATTTCGCCCATACTGGTGCTCTGTATAGCAGGACGGAGGTAACCACAGTTGCCAGTAGTCGCCTTCGAATTCGCCTGGGGCCTCCGATATTGGGCATTATCCGCGAAAGTTCGCCCTGTACTGCTGATGCCTTCCTGCTGATGTGTGCTCCTTGTAGTTGAGTCTGGCATCCAAGACCACTCCTAGATACCTGATGTAGGGTAGCGACCGGAAGTATACATAATGGCTGTGTAATTACTTTTGCTACAATCATTACAGTAACCATCTAAGCTAAGGGATCATGCTAGGGGGTAAATTTGAATAATATTTTTCTTTAAGTTAGCACAGACTCATTATCTTTGAGTTAATTGAAAACTTTAAATAATCGGAACTTGCAATCCACTTTTTACGCCGAGTTTTTTTGCTTGAGCCTTTTCAAATTTTAGCCATCTTCAATTCGATATGATCGAGTGGTAGATGGGATAGTACTTTCTTGTAATTAGTTGCATACTTTCGAAAATGAAATTTTATTCGATGAATCATTTTAATGAACTGGTATTGAAGCTCCTTTGCCTCACTTATATTATCAGTACCTGTCAATAAATCGTCAAAATAAAAGTCGCTAATTGTTACCTTGCTTGATTATAGCCAATACTAATATTCATCGACCGTAATATCGTTTTGGTTGTTCTCACCTCCTAAAATTGACTGGCGGTGTGAAAAAAATAAATAAAAAAATTAATTGCGGATTGAGTTAGGTATATTAGCAGCTTGATCATGAAGAGGAGCAGGGTGTATTATGATTAAAAGGTTAAAAAAGGAGAAATTAATTTAACCATTAGTATTGGATCTATGGAAAATAATAGTATTATAATTAATAGGTTAATAAAAGGAGAAATTAATTTAACCATTAGTATTGGATCTATGGAAAATAATAGTATTATAATTAATAGGTTAATAAAAGGAGAAATTAATTCAACCATTAGTATTGGATCCATGGAAAATAATTGAAAATTTCCTGGGTATTAGATGGAAAGAAGAAATTTTAAAAATTTGAAATTTAAAATGATCGTGAAGTTCAATAGGAGTATAGGTGGTAAGATATGATACTCAGAGAACACATCACCTTGCTAGGCATGCGGAGAATGTAGGGAGGGAGTTTGAAGCTTGTGCAAAGTAATGCTCTTGCATTCACCGTAAGAATAAAAAATCACGACTGGGCATATAAGAAATATGAAGACACCCAAGGGTTTTAATTTCTCTATGGGAGGGCAAAAATCGGAGAGACGAAAAAAAATTGTAAAAAGATAATGACCCTTAAATAAATATAAAATGCTGATTCGGGGGGTATTTGCATAAAAGCATCCTTGAGGTCCATGCTAGCTATGAAATCGGC
This sequence comes from Atherix ibis, assembly GCA_958298945.1. Taxonomy (NCBI): domain Eukaryota; kingdom Metazoa; phylum Arthropoda; class Insecta; order Diptera; family Athericidae; genus Atherix; species Atherix ibis. The sequence continues at coordinate 200,198 of CATQJD010000122.1, forward strand.
GGAAAGAGCCAGCTAATCTGACAATCAATCTAAGGAGACAGATAAGCATCCCATTCTGGTGAGGCCTGATCATCTCATGTTTTCTAACCAGTACCAAGGGAGAATTCTACGGGTTCTGATGCTTCTCAGTCACTCCAACTAACAATAATTGCTTTACTTCCACGTCCATCAAATTTCATAGAGTGAAATATATATCTAAAAAATAAAGTGAAAGCACCGTTTAATCAATAACGCGGATTCTACGTCGCTTTATTGTTCCAGTGTATGCGTTTTCTCTAAACCGGATACGGTATTCAAATGAAATTTTGACTGTACTAGTTATAATATATGTTATTGTTCGTAAAATGATGTGTGTTTGCCAGAGTTGTTGAGTATAGAATTTACTGCTTGTACAACTACTAGTATAATACTCAATTATAGTTCCTGAATTATTACTCGGGACTATGTAAATTAATATTTGTTTAGTAATGCTCCGAAACATAATCAGTATTTTAATCTGACTAATAGTTTCAGGTCTACTGCTATTTACTACATCACCGGTTGCGGAAATTTTTTTAAGTAAATGTTCAGTCAATAACTATTAAGCCACTCGGCCGAGGATACCATTAATTACGTGCTTATACTTTGCTTCCTAACACTTTCACGTGGATGTATAGGCGTATATCTCCTTCGAGAGGAACAATGGTAGCTGTGGCTAAACGCTCAGTTTGAAAAATGTTCCTCCAGACAACCTTTTAACCTTGAGGTATATTATTTATAATGGTAACATTTTTGACGTGGTATAACTTCAGATATTCAGAGAGGTATTCCCCTCTCCGAATATCTGAAGTTATACCACGTCATATATAACGAGGTATATATATATGATATATCGTATATGCTACGAGGTATTATCTGAGTCGAACGGCTTAATGGGGAAAACTTGTAGTTCAACGATGGAACATTCTGTTAGCATAAAATAGAGGCAGGGAGTATATAAAATATGATCTGTGACCTTATTTAAGTTGTTGTTTTCATTGTTATTTATAATCATTGTATTAACGAGGGCATTAAAATTAGAATTATTTAATTTTGTATCGTTGAAGTAGGATAATTCCGCTTAGCCGCTGTGGTTTGAAATAGAATGACGATGATTGTTCAACTATCGGTTAGTCATTAGGCCGAGCCAGGGATTAGGTAAGGGCTGGTGTTATTCCTTCTCTATACTCTATCTCTTGTCCAAACATTATGTAGGATAACTTGGTTTGAGCAAAAGTAGTTGGTTCGATATTTGTTATCTTGTAAATAATATCAACGCTTATTGCATTATCAGCATAGTGGAATAGGCTTATTGACCGGTTTGACCACTTCTACCCATGGGGCAGATTTAACGTCGTTCATCATCCCATCTCGGTTCCGGTACAATTGGTTGAGGAGGATTATAGCAGCAAATTATGTCATTCATTCTGCGAGAGGAATGTCATTTCAAATAATATTCTAAAATATTCAAGTTGGCTTCTAAAATAGTGTTCGTGCTTTATATAAATATCCGTGTTTTGGGTCACCCGAGTCGATCCACAATGCTGTTTTTATGTAAAACCTGTTGGAAAAGGATTTGCGGGTAATCTCATCCAATACTACTTGCTGACTGTTTTATTAATTAAAGTCTATGCATTGGCAGCTGGCAACGCAAAATCTCCGCTAAATAATTTACTGATTTGCTTGGGAATAAGGAGATGCTCCACCGAACAAGCTTGTTATGATGGTTTCTTGGAATTATAGAAAGGCAGTTCGTTGTCTACAGGTTCCAATCGAACGATTTCTGGTTCAGTTGTTTCGTCGTTAGAACTTTGGTCTCTCGAGATGATGAGGTTGGTGCTGAAGTAGAGTAGACCTGAGTATGCAGTAGCTAATAGATTCTCCAGTATGGCCTTCCTCATCTCTGCTCTTATCGTACAAATTCTTTTTTGCGTATTGGTTTGGATTATTGCTATGGCCTTCTTGTGGTTTAATTCACTGTTTAAATTTTTTTTACAATGTTCCACATAATATAATTTATCAGATGTTTGTCGTTTTGAATTATTCCGTGACTGCGTGGTATGATACGTTTTTGCAATTGCATTAATCGATTTGGTATTTATAACCAAAATCTTCTTTACAATTTGTACAAATTCTATAAATGGGTAAAAATTGGATAAATCTTCACCATACCTTAATGACCCTTCGCAAAGTTTTAACGTTATAAATAGTAATATCAATACTAAATTAACTACATTGATGTGTCTACTTACAATAATTTTAATGTTTGTAGACATTCTTCAGTGGTATCAATCGGGGCTTGTAAATTTTTGGTACGTTCGTCCTCTACTTTAGGTTGGTGGGTTAAATTTTATAATAACATATTTACGAGAATTCTATTTATACCTTCCTTGGCTAGCGATCAGATACTCAAATTTCTCAACTAAGGAATTACTTTGGTTGAAAAGTGTATATTTATGAATGTATATCCAACACGAATAGAATAACTTTATGCTCTAAAGTTATTCCACTTTTAAGAACGGAAGATGAAAATTAATCTTTAAATTTTATCCCGACATCATTTAGCTAGTTTATTATTTAATTATTTGACTATATTTTTTTAAAAACATATGAATACTCTCTTTATAACTGTTCATATTAACATAATAATATAATATGTTAAAATGAAGTAAAATATTATATTATTTAGTTATTTTATTTTCAGCTTGATAGATTATTTTTCACAGTTTAAAACTTTATTATTTTTTTTTATTTAACTCTTTATTGTTTTCATTCAACTAACTGTTATTTCCATTTAACTTATCCAAAAAATTGTCACAAATCAACTTTTTTGGTAAATGATTTTTTCAAAAACCTTGGATTATCATTATGTACACATACATATGCAGTATTTCAGTTAGATATGTTGATACTGGTGTTTCTTATAATTCCGGCTTACATGGATAATGGTCGTTTTTGTAACTGTTGCATGTATGGCAAGTTACAGTAAATTTTTTAAGAGTTTACTCAAAGAATAAAAGTAGTATCTTTCAAGAAATTGCTCTTTTTTATCCCTTTACTTTCTATGGAGTTATCGGATGCATAATTCTTATTTTAAAATTGAAAATTCTTTATATAGATCATTAAACAGTTAAATAAACTTAATCTTCGGCTGTACTATGGATCATTTCCGAGTTACTTAACAAAACATTTGCCAAAAGTAACAAGTAAGACAGACTATCAACAACCACGATGGTTTGGTCTGCCCTATACATAAGCTTATAATTGAATTCTTCTAGTTTAAAATTGTGATTTATATTGCTTAAGAATTTCTGAGTTCCCTATTAATATGTTTGCAGTTTGTTGACAATTCATCCACTGTCTAAAATGTTATTTCCTCCAATGGCATAATTTTCTGCGGTCTTATTTTATGTCCTTATTATGTAGATAATTGATTAACTCTTTTCAATTCCCCCCTATGATAAAACTGCCCTAATTACATGGCTTAAGGCATCGGTGATCAGAACAAAGTTTTTTTAAGTGGAGACATAATAGTATTTGTGATGAAGTGAGTAGATTCTTCAAGTGGTTGAAGGCTGCAATTTTTGGATTTCCTAATTTAACACTCTTTCTTTGGATTGGTTAGCTTTTATTTTGGCATTTTCACTTTTTTTGTTTATGTAAATAAAAGAAAGAAATGCATTTTTTATCGTTCCCAATTGATTTTTAGGTTCACTTTTCAGTGAACCAAGTATTGTCCTTAAATTCGAAAGATGCTTATTCCCTATTTTTGAAGAATGATATAATAGTGTACCGGTAAATACGTAGTAATTTTTTTCCAATAAATGATTTTAGTATAAAATACTATTGTGTTTTGAAGAGCGAAAGTCAATCTGTTGAATTCGTCCTTTGCTGTTAAAGTCTGTTTTATGGATATTATTTTTCTTCATTCGAATGTGATGAAATCTAGATGTAAGATCAATAGAAGTAAATTAGTTAGACATACCAAAGCCCACAAGTTTATTCACAATGTCTGAAATTATGTAGGTATTAGGTAAAGTTACCGCGTTCAATGTCTTATAATCAACTACTAATCTGTACTTTTTTGCTTGCCAACTTGAATTTTTTGACATGTGAATTATACGGGCTTTTTGATGGGTATATGATTTCATCATCAAGCATTTCTTGTATTAAATTTTTGGCTTCTATCCTTCGATTGATAGGATAAAGAAATAATTCGGTACATAATTTCGTGATATTTTCGTTGAAATATAGTTTTCTTAGCGCTATTAGTAGTTTTCTTAGCGAAGAAAGTATGTCTGATGCATGATTGGACTCGTCAAGTGCGCAATGTTGAAGATGAATATTTTTCGTATACTTACAATAAGGCACATTATTTTTCTGCCGATTAAAGCTTTATAATGTTTTCAGGTATTGTAAAAAATCATTAGACCACTAATGGTAAAACCATCTGTTTATATAGTCTTACTGTTGAGTATGAATGGATCTATCGACTTTCATTATACTCGTAATCAAAGATTTGGGAGAGTAAGGCCTTTATCCAGTTTTTCACCAATATAGCTATTTCTATAATTATAACATTGTTCTATATATAATAAGCTTTCATTAAATGACACAAACTTTATTTGTGATTAGCTGCTGATGCTTTTCTAACATTAGTACTAAATCATAGGGTAAGTATTTGGTACACAGAAGCAGATTAAAATATATACTTCAAAAACACAAAGCGCATGCTTACGCAATAGTTTCAGGACTTCGTACAATAAGAATTTTTGAGATGTCTATGTTTCTAATAATTTGAAAAACTTACTAATATCTTTCTTATTATAAAAATCAAAATAAATTAATAAAAACTAAAATAAAAGAATCAGAATAATATAAATTTATATCAGCCAGAACTAAATATCATAAATATACATTTTCCATGAATAAAATGACTGCAAATATAAGTGATACCGTTTATTTCTGACTTGATCCAAAAAATATATGGAAGATGTCAAATATTTTTTTATAAATAGAGTAAACAATTTATTGTATTTCTAATGTACATTGAAATTGTCTGGTTCAATTTCATAAGATGCCTAAAAAATTACTTTAATTTTCAACATATTTTTTTGAATGCATTTTGTCAAAGTTTTATGGGTTTATATTGTTTCCCTACATTTTTTGGTATAAATATAATTGTGGAGTTTTTTGTAATTTTTATATGGCTTTAATTAGATTGAAACTAGTAATTTGACTATAGGCATTTCTACATCATATTTTATAAATAATATCTACTAGATTAGATAAGATGTTATGTATTAAATGGAAGGAACCGCCTAATCTTTAGTATGAATTATCTTTTCGGAACTACCATCAAGTTGCTGAGATATATTATGGTTATTTTCCTCCTGAAGTAGATAGACCTATACTTTTATTAAGTGTGGTATGGTAGAATTAATTAAATTTGTTATTTAGCTACGAGGGTCGTTCAATAAGTCCTTAGAAAATCCGAGAAAATGGGCTTGTAGTGTCGGTAAAGATTTTTTTTGTAAGTAGCATTATCGACAGGAAAGCTGATCCATAGCGTAGGTCAATTTCTATCGTCGATTAAAGTTAACGACATTTATTTGTGCATGACAATGGAAAAAAGCGAATTTAGGGCTGTCATCAAACATCTCCATTTGAAAGGCTTAAGCCCGAAAGAAATCAAAGCCGAGTTGGATGCAGTTCATGGCACATCTGCACCTGTGTTTGCGACGGTTTACAATTGGGTGAATGAATTTAAACGTGGCCGTTCATCCACAAAAGATGAACATCGTTCAGGACGCCCAGTTGAGATGTCTACTCCTGAAATCATCGACAAAATCCACGATCTGATTTTGAACGATCGGCGAATTAAAGTGCGCGAATTAGTTGAGGCCTCGGGTATATCACAAGGTACAGTCGCTTCAATTTTGCATGAAAAATTGTCTGTGAAAAAAATGTCGGCAAGATGGGTGCCGTGTTTGCTCTCAGAGGAGAATAAGCGCAATCGTGTGGTGGACTCTGAGGCTATGTTGGCACTCTTTCATCGCAATCCTGCCGAATCCTTCGTCAATATGTCACTGTGGACGGAACCTGGATACACTACTACACTCCAGAAACGAAGAGACAGTCATCACAGTGGATTTTCAAGGGTGAACGGACTCCGAAGAAGGCAAAAACTGTGCCATTGGCCGGCAAGGTGATGGACACGGTCTTTTGGGATTCGCAGGGCATCATTTTTATCGACTACTTGGAAAAAGGAAAAACAATAACAGGAGCGTATTACGCGTCGTTATTGCAACGGTTGAGCGAGGAAATCAAAGAGAAACGCCCCCATCTGAAGAAGAAAAAAATCCTCTTGCATCAGGACAATGCGCGTGTGCACACCTGCGCTGTTTCTATGGCCAAAATTGTGGAAATGATAATGGAATTGTTTCAGCATCCCGCTTATTCACCAGATTTGGCCCCGAGTGACTATTTTCTTTTCCCCAATCTGAAGAAATGGCTTGGCGGACGACGGTTCACTTCCAACGAGGACGTCATTGCTCAAACGGATGAGTATTTTGCAGAACTTCCGAAATCCTATTTTTTGGACGGGATAAAAATTTTATCCTGTATAGAGCTAAAAGGAGATTATGTTGAAAAATAAAATTTTTTTATTTTTAAAAACAGTTTTTTTCCATCTTTTTCTAAGGACTTATTGAACGACCCTCGTAGATTATAGATGAGTACCAATCTTTTGAAAGTTAAATAATTTATTGGTGTGCTTCATTTTCCAATTAATTCTTGCAACACAAAACAAATCACTGGCCCTATTAAAATATTATATTTCATATTATCGTACTCTCTTTAACCAATAATTGTATCCATTTTTTATGGTATTATAACGGAAATAAAAATTTGATTTCATCGAATATTAATATTACAGATATTTGCTCTGCAGTTTTATTCCAAAAATATATTCTGATACCTTTTTAAAACTATTATTGATTCTTACTATAAACTATACACAAATTAATATATTTATATGAACGTACTTTTATATGAACGTTGAAATATATCAAATATATAGCACTTAAATAATTTAATTATTGCATATATTTCTTACACCGAAAATTATTTCTGAGAATTTACCACTTCTTAAGAGGTTGCAAAAGTAACATGGATGCTATCCAAGCATATCAAAGCATAAATAGGAAAAAAGTGTATTAAGATTAACTAACAATGAAAGAAAAAGGCTCAAGAGTCATACAATCTGGCGTACCCAAAAATAAAAGAGACTTGCAGATTTCCACCGGTATTCCAGTACAAAACTGATCATAAGTACATATTATGATAGCTATCCTGGATGACTATAAAATTGTCAAAAATATAATTTTATATTTGTAGGAATAGTATGCATATTAAACAGAAAATTATGAGATCGGAAAATATCCGCCATGCTTATTATACTACATTCGATGACTAGCCTTCTATACAAAATTTTTTGTCCATTCAATGCCGACAAAAGTTGTAAAATAAATAATAAGCATGGCGGATATTTTTAAACCCCAACTAGATATATGAGCACCCATGAGTTTTATGCAATAGTAAGTTACTAGTTTTTATTATTAATCAACAAAATTAAAAATTAGAGAAAATCCCTTCAAATAGTATCTGTTTTAATTAGAAGTTATGGAAATAGGGCACTAGCTACCTTTATAATGACACTAAAGGTGTAATTTTGTGGTTGACCCTGAATTTTACGTTCAAACTGATGCTTTGCCAGACGTTCAAACTGATGCTTAGGCTGACAACTTCAAATAAAATTGACCATGACGATCAATACTTATCGTAGTTCATCAGAAAAATATTCAATGATAAAATAACAAAAGTTAAATCATGCAATTGATATTGCCAAAAAAAAATTGATTTACAAAGGTTTTTTAATTCTACAATAAAAAATTTAATTTTTAAATTGAAAACTTTTGCAAATTTTCAAAAAAATCTAACGGAAAATGGAAAAACAGTCATTATTTAGTACAGATGGATCGACATAATTTAGTTTCTTTATCTATGTTTATACTTTTTTCTTAATCGAAATACGAACTTTAACCAAGAAATTGCTATTGTACTACAATGGTAGTACAATAGCTACATACAACACATTCTGTTACTTTAAATTTTGATATGAAATAGCTATTTGCTTAGGAATTCATAATAGAAGATTATAATCATTGACTATTTAAATTATTGAAACGATTTTCAGATATTCGAGATTCGAAGAATTACTTTTTTAGTATCCCGAACTAACACGAGCAGTTGGTCTATAAAAAACGTCTTATTATTCAACGAAACATTACATAGTATTAATTTCTGAACTCCAGTTGTATAAAAATTATGACTGGCAGCACTCGATAAAATAAAAGTTGTCAAGAAGCAAATCGATGCTAGACTTTGGTCTTAACCAGTACGCAACTTCCGTTGAAATGCTTTTAATATTTGTCATAGTCTTGCTCATATAAATATTAGTAAAATTATCAAATAAGTAACGTTATAGTTTATTTGACCATGAATTAAAGCACTTTGTAGTCTGTAAGCTTGTGGTTAAGTCAACGATTAAAAAACAAATACGTCAGATATCAGCTAGAGTATGATAAGTTATATATTTTTTGTTTCTTTAAGTCTAACTAAAAATATCGCAATCAACTTTCCCTCTTAGAAGTCTACGAGGGAAAGACATAAAAATACGAGGGTTATCTAGTAAAAAGTGAACCGGAGAATTATAGGCATTCAGGTTAAGGCTTGTATTTATGGTTATATTAATAGAATTAATAGGTGTGATAATGAAATATTCTAGTATATCAGGAAAAATTTTAGGACTGGTAGGCCAATAGAAAGGTAAAGAAGGAACTAGAACTTCAAAAGTCATATAGGAGAGAACTTCTTAAAGAATAAATTCTCGGAGATTCTAAGCCACAGCAATCCAATTTGGTATGCTTGGCATTATAAACTTCTTCCGCGATAAAAGATTTTTCAAGTGATAAAAGTCTGTCAAACTGGTAGTAAGTAATTGAAACTTTGAGGCATTGACATTGCAATAATGTCCAAATAAATATATTCAAAATAAGCTGTATCGAAAGAATTCAAAAAATTTGTTTCAGAAGTATACTAATATTTTATATAAACCAGAAGCCCTACTTATTCAAACAAAATCTTTGGTTACCACACTTTTTATATTTTAATATGTAAGCAAATTTTAAACGGAAGTTTGCTTTAACAAAATAAATCAACGAAAATTATATCTTGTCAACATAACACAATATTTTTGCAGTAGTTTCTAGACTTTCTCAAAGTCTAGAAACTACTGCAAAAATATTGTGTTATGTTAAAACTCTATACGATTTATTCCCATGGTAAATAAATTACTTGATCTGGAGACTGGAGCCATAGGTTAAAAAATAACTGAACAGGAGAAATATTATAATCTAGAAATCATATTCAAAAATACTGTAATAACGATTCTAAATCAGGCAAACTATACCATATTATTCAGTAATATCTTTTTGTGGACTTTTTGATTATCGTTCATTGTTATAATCGATGATTTCTTGTTTTAATTTTTCTTTATTAGAATATTTGCCGCTAATCAAGATACGAATTCTTTATGTCACATTAAAGTCATTATCTCGTATGCTTGGTTTGTTATGAGCTATGTGACAGTTTGTGATTGAATTTTGCAATATAGAGAAAAAATATCTAAACATGTAGATAATACCACTATTATGAATAAAAATTTAAATAAAAAAACGCCAAAGTAAATATAAATAAAAGATAATAAGGTCTTATTACAAAATTAAATAAGTATTCAGCAGATCATATTGATATGATACTGCATAAAATAATATTATACACAAGCAAATAAAAATTAAAAGAATTAAGTCTAGTTTATAATAATAGAATATTCGAAAATTTGAGTGTCTCGGAATTCCAAAAAATTTCAATTATACGCAAAGAAATTTGCTATCAGGTATTAAAATATCTCTGTTGCGCATATTTTTAGATAAACCGCCAACACGAGTCTTGAACGATTTAAAAATGGGAACGCTAATTGAAAAACATCATTCATGATGGTCATATTGGCATAAATAGGTGCATTGCCAAATTGAACATGAATAGATTTAAACCAATAAAGTATAAGATTTTTAAAAAAATGTTAGCGAATTATTGTAATCAACTACTGTAAAAAGTATCGGCTAGTAGAGAAACAAACTATCATTTAATTTCAATTTAATGCCGAAAATAATTTTGTCTATCTACAATATAATAACAAAATTATTTACTCATTTTATACCGCTGGTATGTAGTAATATCTAAATAATGCCCACATGTATATTTTCTGAAGCGAAAATCAACACACATATTTACTAATAATGGCTGATGCCAATATATTAAATTTATTATCATGACCGTCAGTTTAAATGTTGGCGATTATCAATGAATTATTACTATGCCTATAGTAAAAATATGAATTACCTTCAATAATAACTACATTCATATAGGAAATATAATATATAGCGTTAAGAACAATAATCAACAAAATAATCAACAAAATAATAGAAATAATAATTTTATAATAGTTCTAATAATACTAGTAATGATAAATTTGAGGACAATTTATGAATAAGTGCAATCATTTTTCATGGGATAATTTACACATCCAATGGAAGTTTTTATATATTGTGCACATACACGTATTATTACTCAATGCTTATAGCGCATATTCTATTGTATATCATATCCATATATTGTATTCATATACTAGCCATTTACGTATATATGTTTGTCAAAATAACGTCATACGAATATTTTTCGAAATCCTATTGGCGTATGTTTTAAATCTCTATATACACTTATAAATAAGAGTCCGTTCATTTATTAAAACTAAAAAAAAAACGATTAAATAATTGTATAAACATTTACACATTAAGCTCAATTAAAATTCATAAAATGTGTATATCGTGTAATTGTAATTTTGATCTGTATTAAAGATAAACTTTGTAAGGTTAATTTGCTACTTTTCAGTGCAAACAGGTGAAAGTTGTTGCAGCGCTTAAATTTGAAAAAAGTTTTTTCATACAACTAATTTTTCTCATATTTCTGACAATGTAACTAAACATTTAAAACATTGTTACTAACCATTCATATTTTTATTCTTGTTACTAAACATTTAAAAAAAAATCATAATTACTCCTTACAAATTACTTATTTACCAAATTTATTATATATAGTTACAGTCTACTACATATTTTACTTATTGGAATATTACTCCTTAAACACATATAGTTAAAAAACATTTGAGGATCTACGTTAATTTATTTGGTAATTTTTCCTATTTATTCTTTTGCAGATATGTTATGAATTTAGTCATAAACATTATTGGAAATAAAAATAAACTAGCAAAGCTGAAGTTGTTGTTTTATGCTGGAAAAAATCATATCCATGTGTATTAAAATTTCAAAATAGCCTATAGCAATAAAACGATCTAAAGATGGATTGGAAGGAAGGTGACCTGATTTGGTTTGACTGTGGGCTTGGTCATCCAATACCAGGTGAAATAAAAGAGGTTCATCGTGCAGCACAAGTCATCATTGTACAGGCATTAATCAAAGGAAAAGTAAGTTTACTGATTCGTTTGCACTTAAAATCTCATTTTATTTCTATTTTTTAATTTAATAAAGGTTAATATTTAATATAAAATATTATACGATTATACTTTTAAGAAAACAAGATTGTTAGTTCAATAATAAAATATTTGCCAATAAGTTTTGATGCGTGGAATTATTTTATTCTACTCTAAAGGATTGTATGTACTGGAAAGGTTGGGGAAATACTGAAAGACTATTGATTGTAAAGACACAAAAAATCATTTATTATCGATCATCTACTTATTTAGTATGCCACTTTATAATTAGTGAATTGATAATATGAACTTTTATTTTATAAACTAAATTATTATAATCAATTAACAAGCTAATAATTTAGTATCTGTTTTGTGTTTTTTGTAACGAGCTGGACGAGATTGCTCGAGTACCTTACCTTAATCTAGTTTGGAGAGAGTGTATCACACATTTTTTTCACCGTATATAACTACAAACTAGCTGTTATCAATATCATTAATTAAAAAATTTGTTCAGAACAAAGAAAGTATTATGATTCACAAACAAAAATAAAAATTTCTTATTTAAAAGGATTGTTTTTTCAAACAAAGATAAACTTACTGAATGCTATGCCATCTGTGTACGAATAAAATGGGCATTCAGCAAATTCATCATATCTTCCACCACAGTGTCAGATCTAATGTCTGTAAAACATCAGTTAGAAATTGTTATCTTCATAATAATGTTCATTTACATCGATTTTTTTTAAAACTAGAGGGCTTCGCCCCCTGCTCGCTTCGCTCACCAATCCCTATGTCAAATATTCTACTTAATAAAGGGAACACATCATTATTGTTATTTTTTTAAACTTTACATAATTTTATTTTTATGTAAAATTAAAAAAATTTAATTTTATTCTCGAAAGTAAGAGCGTGACAATGTTCTCATTCTTTTTTCATGGCCCCCTATGTCCAAATATTCTACTTTTTTTTCTCGCTCCATACAATCCTAACATCAATAACATGACACTCCTAACATCATCGCATTATTCTTTTGAATACGCTTACGCTCTTTCATCTCCTCTTCACTCAAATACGCTTACGCTCCTTCATGGCTTCAATAAAACACACTTATTGAAAAAACAAAAACTCACACATACATCATAATAAACTCTTACAAAATGAAAAACTTTTTTATATAATAAATAGATAATTATATTTAAATCTAAATTTTTATCAACATCTATTGTTAACTTTTTTTAATACAATTTTTACACAGGATGATATTGAAAGATAATTTTATTTTATTTTGAATAACATTACTTTGGACCGGTCGGTTACACACCGCTCTACGCGATCATGTGATTACTCTTTTTTTAGTTTAATTCGATCGCCGTTTTGATCTTCTCTTCTTTCGTCTGGCTCGAATTATGGTCCAAAGGATTAAGAAATTTCCTTCTATCATAAAAGAAAGTGTTGCCCCTTTATTGTGAAAACTCCATAAAAAAAAAAATTATTACTGATTAGATGGTAGTTGAGAATTCACTTCGGTCAGATTGGATCACGAGACCAGCTACTTATTATGCAGTTTCGTTGGTAACAAAGAGTTCCAATCTAATTTGAGAGACATTAACGAAGAGTACTAATTCGCTTTCGTAAAATTTGGATTAATGGTTCCGAGTGGGTTAAAAGTACGTTCCACATCAGATAACGCCTTGCGTTTGGTGATTACCGATTGAGCGATCGGTTCGACAGTGATGATTAAATGGTCTGAATTAGACAACCAGGTGAGTCCTAATGGTTTCGTTCCAATTTCCTCCGTTTCTTAAATTATAGTTTCAGTGCTACATTTGGACTTGTCAGTTCCATTAATTAGTTCAGGATCATTATTGCAGCCTTTACGGAAGTCTAGACAGTCAGAAGACCAAATTTGTTGCAATTGCTCCTTAATTGCAACTAGGTGATTTGTGGTCTCCGACCCTGTCATGATATCATCCATATGCAAATCATCTTTTACTATTTTATATCCTAGTAGCAATATTGATTTCGATGTATTGACTAACTCTTGAAGGTATCTCTTCTCAAAGAATAGGGCGAAGTGGTTCCGTGAGTGACAGTATTTAGTTGAAAGGTTTTCAACGTTTCATCAGAATATAAGGATCTGATGATACGTCTTGACTACATTGGCAGTGAACACGAATTTATGGGTCCTACGTCGTACCCAAAATCAAAGTAGATTGTTGTTGTTGTTGTTGTTGTTGTTGTTGTTGTTGTTGTTGTTGTTGTTGTTGTTGTTGTTGTTGTTGTTGTTGTTGTTGTTGTTGTTGTTGTTGTTGTTGTTGTTGTTGTTGTTGTTGTTGTTGTTGTTGTTGTTGTTGTTGTTGTTGTTGTTGTTGTTGTTGTTGTTGTTGTTGTTGTTGTTGTTGTTGTTGTTGTTGTTGTTGTTGTTGTTGTTGTTGTTGTTGTTGTTGTTGTTGTTGTTGTTGTTGTTGTTGTTGTTGTTGTTGTTGTTGTTGTTGTTGTTGTTGTTGTTGTTGTTGTTGTTGTTGTTGTTGTTGTTGTTGTTGTTGTTGTTGTTGTTGTTGTTGTTGTTGTTGTTGTTGTTGTTGTTGTTGTTGTTGTTGTTGTTGTTGTTGTTGTTGTTGTTGTTGTTGTTGTTGTTGTTGTTGTTGTTGTTGTTGTTGTTGTTGTTGTTGTTGTTGTTGTTGTTGTTGTTGTTGTTGTTGTTGTTGTTGTTGTTGTTGTTGTTGTTGTTGTTGTTGTTGTTGTTGTTGTTGTTGTTGTTGTTGTTGTTGTTGTTGTTGTTGTTGTTGTTGTTGTTGTTGTTGTTGTTGTTGTTGTTGTTGTTGTTGTTGTTGTTGTTGTTGTTGTTGTTGTTGTTGTTGTTGTTGTTGTTGTTGTTGTTGTTGTTGTTGTTGTTGTTGTTGTTGTTGTTGTTGTTGTTGTTGTTGTTGTTGTTGTTGTTGTTGTTGTTGTTGTTGTTGTTGTTGTTGTTGTTGTTGTTGTTGTTGTTGTTGTTGTTGTTGTTGTTGTTGTTGTTGTTGTTGTTGTTGTTGTTGTTGTTGTTGTTGTTGTTGTTGTTGTTGTTGTTGTTGTTGTTGTTGTTGTTGTTGTTGTTGTTGTTGTTGTTGTTGTTGTTGTTGTTGTTGTTGTTGTTGTTGTTGTTGTTGTTGTTGTTGTTGTTGTTGTTGTTGTTGTTGTTGTTGTTGTTGTTGTTGTTGTTGTTGTTGTTGTTGTTGTTGTTGTTGTTGTTGTTGTTGTTGTTGTTGTTGTTGTTGTTGTTGTTGTTGTTGTTGTTGTTGTTGTTGTTGTTGTTGTTGTTGTTGTTGTTGTTGTTGTTGTTGTTGTTGTTGTTGTTGTTGTTGTTGTTGTTGTTGTTGTTGTTGTTGTTGTTGTTGTTGTTGTTGTTGTTGTTGTTGTTGTTGTTGTTGTTGTTGTTGTTGTTGTTGTTGTTGTTGTTGTTGTTGTTGTTGTTGTTGTTGTTGTTGTTGTTGTTGTTGTTGTTGTTGTTGTTGTTGTTGTTGTTGTTGTTGTTGTTGTTGTTGTTGTTGTTGTTGTTGTTGTTGTTGTTGTTGTTGTTGTTGTTGTTGTTGTTGTTGTTGTTGTTGTTGTTGTTGTTGTTGTTGTTGTTGTTGTTGTTGTTGTTGTTGTTGTTGTTGTTGTTGTTGTTGTTGTTGTTGTTGTTGTTGTTGTTGTTGTTGTTGTTGTTGTTGTTGTTGTTGTTGTTGTTGTTGTTGTTGTTGTTGTTGTTGTTGTTGTTGTTGTTGTTGTTGTTGTTGTTGTTGTTGTTGTTGTTGTTGTTGTTGTTGTTGTTGTTGTTGTTGTTGTTGTTGTTGTTGTTGTTGTTGTTGTTGTTGTTGTTGTTGTTGTTGTTGTTGTTGTTGTTGTTGTTGTTGTTGTTGTTGTTGTTGTTGTTGTTGTTGTTGTTGTTGTTGTTGTTGTTGTTGTTGTTGTTGTTGTTGTTGTTGTTGTTGTTGTTGTTGTTGTTGTTGTTGTTGTTGTTGTTGTTGTTGTTGTTGTTGTTGTTGTTGTTGTTGTTGTTGTTGTTGTTGTTGTTGTTGTTGTTGTTGTTGTTGTTGTTGTTGTTGTTGTTGTTGTTGTTGTTGTTGTTGTTGTTGTTGTTGTTGTTGTTGTTGTTGTTGTTGTTGTTGTTGTTGTTGTTGTTGTTGTTGTTGTTGTTGTTGTTGTTGTTGTTGTTGTTGTTGTTGTTGTTGTTGTTGTTGTTGTTGTTGTTGTTGTTGTTGTTGTTGTTGTTGTTGTTGTTGTTGTTGTTGTTGTTGTTGTTGTTGTTGTTGTTGTTGTTGTTGTTGTTGTTGTTGTTGTTGTTGTTGTTGTTGTTGTTGTTGTTGTTGTTGTTGTTGTTGTTGTTGTTGTTGTTGTTGTTGTTGTTGTTGTTGTTGTTGTTGTTGTTGTTGTTGTTGTTGTTGTTGTTGTTGTTGTTGTTGTTGTTGTTGTTGTTGTTGTTGTTGTTGTTGTTGTTGTTGTTGTTGTTGTTGTTGTTGTTGTTGTTGTTGTTGTTGTTGTTGTTGTTGTTGTTGTTGTTGTTGTTGTTGTTGTTGTTGTTGTTGTTGTTGTTGTTGTTGTTGTTGTTGTTGTTGTTGTTGTTGTTGTTGTTGTTGTTGTTGTTGTTGTTGTTGTTGTTGTTGTTGTTGTTGTTGTTGTTGTTGTTGTTGTTGTTGTTGTTGTTGTTGTTGTTGTTGTTGTTGTTGTTGTTGTTGTTGTTGTTGTTGTTGTTGTTGTTGTTGTTGTTGTTGTTGTTGTTGTTGTTGTTGTTGTTGTTGTTGTTGTTGTTGTTGTTGTTGTTGTTGTTGTTGTTGTTGTTGTTGTTGTTGTTGTTGTTGTTGTTGTTGTTGTTGTTGTTGTTGTTGTTGTTGTTGTTGTTGTTGTTGTTGTTGTTGTTGTTGTTGTTGTTGTTGTTGTTGTTGTTGTTGTTGTTGTTGTTGTTGTTGTTGTTGTTGTTGTTGTTGTTGTTGTTGTTGTTGTTGTTGTTGTTGTTGTTGTTGTTGTTGTTGTTGTTGTTGTTGTTGTTGTTGTTGTTGTTGTTGTTGTTGTTGTTGTTGTTGTTGTTGTTGTTGTTGTTGTTGTTGTTGTTGTTGTTGTTGTTGTTGTTGTTGTTGTTGTTGTTGTTGTTGTTGTTGTTGTTGTTGTTGTTGTTGTTGTTGTTGTTGTTGTTGTTGTTGTTGTTGTTGTTGTTGTTGTTGTTGTTGTTGTTGTTGTTGTTGTTGTTGTTGTTGTTGTTGTTGTTGTTGTTGTTGTTGTTGTTGTTGTTGTTGTTGTTGTTGTTGTTGTTGTTGTTGTTGTTGTTGTTGTTGTTGTTGTTGTTGTTGTTGTTGTTGTTGTTGTTGTTGTTGTTGTTGTTGTTGTTGTTGTTGTTGTTGTTGTTGTTGTTGTTGTTGTTGTTGTTGTTGTTGTTGTTGTTGTTGTTGTTGTTGTTGTTGTTGTTGTTGTTGTTGTTGTTGTTGTTGTTGTTGTTGTTGTTGTTGTTGTTGTTGTTGTTGTTGTTGTTGTTGTTGTTGTTGTTGTTGTTGTTGTTGTTGTTGTTGTTGTTGTTGTTGTTGTTGTTGTTGTTGTTGTTGTTGTTGTTGTTGTTGTTGTTGTTGTTGTTGTTGTTGTTGTTGTTGTTGTTGTTGTTGTTGTTGTTGTTGTTGTTGTTGTTGTTGTTGTTGTTGTTGTTGTTGTTGTTGTTGTTGTTGTTGTTGTTGTTGTTGTTGTTGTTGTTGTTGTTGTTGTTGTTGTTGTTGTTGTTGTTGTTGTTGTTGTTGTTGTTGTTGTTGTTGTTGTTGTTGTTGTTGTTGTTGTTGTTGTTGTTGTTGTTGTTGTTGTTGTTGTTGTTGTTGTTGTTGTTGTTGTTGTTGTTGTTGTTGTTGTTGTTGTTGTTGTTGTTGTTGTTGTTGTTGTTGTTGTTGTTGTTGTTGTTGTTGTTGTTGTTGTTGTTGTTGTTGTTGTTGTTGTTGTTGTTGTTGTTGTTGTTGTTGTTGTTGTTGTTGTTGTTGTTGTTGTTGTTGTTGTTGTTGTTGTTGTTGTTGTTGTTGTTGTTGTTGTTGTTGTTGTTGTTGTTGTTGTTGTTGTTGTTGTTGTTGTTGTTGTTGTTGTTGTTGTTGTTGTTGTTGTTGTTGTTGTTGTTGTTGTTGTTGTTGTTGTTGTTGTTGTTGTTGTTGTTGTTGTTGTTGTTGTTGTTGTTGTTGTTGTTGTTGTTGTTGTTGTTGTTGTTGTTGTTGTTGTTGTTGTTGTTGTTGTTGTTGTTGTTGTTGTTGTTGTTGTTGTTGTTGTTGTTGTTGTTGTTGTTGTTGTTGTTGTTGTTGTTGTTGTTGTTGTTGTTGTTGTTGTTGTTGTTGTTGTTGTTGTTGTTGTTGTTGTTGTTGTTGTTGTTGTTGTTGTTGTTGTTGTTGTTGTTGTTGTTGTTGTTGTTGTTGTTGTTGTTGTTGTTGTTGTTGTTGTTGTTGTTGTTGTTGTTGTTGTTGTTGTTGTTGTTGTTGTTGTTGTTGTTGTTGTTGTTGTTGTTGTTGTTGTTGTTGTTGTTGTTGTTGTTGTTGTTGTTGTTGTTGTTGTTGTTGTTGTTGTTGTTGTTGTTGTTGTTGTTGTTGTTGTTGTTGTTGTTGTTGTTGTTGTTGTTGTTGTTGTTGTTGTTGTTGTTGTTGTTGTTGTTGTTGTTGTTGTTGTTGTTGTTGTTGTTGTTGTTGTTGTTGTTGTTGTTGTTGTTGTTGTTGTTGTTGTTGTTGTTGTTGTTGTTGTTGTTGTTGTTGTTGTTGTTGTTGTTGTTGTTGTTGTTGTTGTTGTTGTTGTTGTTGTTGTTGTTGTTGTTGTTGTTGTTGTTGTTGTTGTTGTTGTTGTTGTTGTTGTTGTTGTTGTTGTTGTTGTTGTTGTTGTTGTTGTTGTTGTTGTTGTTGTTGTTGTTGTTGTTGTTGTTGTTGTTGTTGTTGTTGTTGTTGTTGTTGTTGTTGTTGTTGTTGTTGTTGTTGTTGTTGTTGTTGTTGTTGTTGTTGTTGTTGTTGTTGTTGTTGTTGTTGTTGTTGTTGTTGTTGTTGTTGTTGTTGTTGTTGTTGTTGTTGTTGTTGTTGTTGTTGTTGTTGTTGTTGTTGTTGTTGTTGTTGTTGTTGTTGTTGTTGTTGTTGTTGTTGTTGTTGTTGTTGTTGTTGTTGTTGTTGTTGTTGTTGTTGTTGTTGTTGTTGTTGTTGTTGTTGTTGTTGTTGTTGTTGTTGTTGTTGTTGTTGTTGTTGTTGTTGTTGTTGTTGTTGTTGTTGTTGTTGTTGTTGTTGTTGTTGTTGTTGTTGTTGTTGTTGTTGTTGTTGTTGTTGTTGTTGTTGTTGTTGTTGTTGTTGTTGTTGTTGTTGTTGTTGTTGTTGTTGTTGTTGTTGTTGTTGTTGTTGTTGTTGTTGTTGTTGTTGTTGTTGTTGTTGTTGTTGTTGTTGTTGTTGTTGTTGTTGTTGTTGTTGTTGTTGTTGTTGTTGTTGTTGTTGTTGTTGTTGTTGTTGTTGTTGTTGTTGTTGTTGTTGTTGTTGTTGTTGTTGTTGTTGTTGTTGTTGTTGTTGTTGTTGTTGTTGTTGTTGTTGTTGTTGTTGTTGTTGTTGTTGTTGTTGTTGTTGTTGTTGTTGTTGTTGTTGTTGTTGTTGTTGTTGTTGTTGTTGTTGTTGTTGTTGTTGTTGTTGTTGTTGTTGTTGTTGTTGTTGTTGTTGTTGTTGTTGTTGTTGTTGTTGTTGTTGTTGTTGTTGTTGTTGTTGTTGTTGTTGTTGTTGTTGTTGTTGTTGTTGTTGTTGTTGTTGTTGTTGTTGTTGTTGTTGTTGTTGTTGTTGTTGTTGTTGTTGTTGTTGTTGTTGTTGTTGTTGTTGTTGTTGTTGTTGTTGTTGTTGTTGTTGTTGTTGTTGTTGTTGTTGTTGTTGTTGTTGTTGTTGTTGTTGTTGTTGTTGTTGTTGTTGTTGTTGTTGTTGTTGTTGTTGTTGTTGTTGTTGTTGTTGTTGTTGTTGTTGTTGTTGTTGTTGTTGTTGTTGTTGTTGTTGTTGTTGTTGTTGTTGTTGTTGTTGTTGTTGTTGTTGTTGTTGTTGTTGTTGTTGTTGTTGTTGTTGTTGTTGTTGTTGTTGTTGTTGTTGTTGTTGTTGTTGTTGTTGTTGTTGTTGTTGTTGTTGTTGTTGTTGTTGTTGTTGTTGTTGTTGTTGTTGTTGTTGTTGTTGTTGTTGTTGTTGTTGTTGTTGTTGTTGTTGTTGTTGTTGTTGTTGTTGTTGTTGTTGTTGTTGTTGTTGTTGTTGTTGTTGTTGTTGTTGTTGTTGTTGTTGTTGTTGTTGTTGTTGTTGTTGTTGTTGTTGTTGTTGTTGTTGTTGTTGTTGTTGTTGTTGTTGTTGTTGTTGTTGTTGTTGTTGTTGTTGTTGTTGTTGTTGTTGTTGTTGTTGTTGTTGTTGTTGTTGTTGTTGTTGTTGTTGTTGTTGTTGTTGTTGTTGTTGTTGTTGTTGTTGTTGTTGTTGTTGTTGTTGTTGTTGTTGTTGTTGTTGTTGTTGTTGTTGTTGTTGTTGTTGTTGTTGTTGTTGTTGTTGTTGTTGTTGTTGTTGTTGTTGTTGTTGTTGTTGTTGTTGTTGTTGTTGTTGTTGTTGTTGTTGTTGTTGTTGTTGTTGTTGTTGTTGTTGTTGTTGTTGTTGTTGTTGTTGTTGTTGTTGTTGTTGTTGTTGTTGTTGTTGTTGTTGTTGTTGTTGTTGTTGTTGTTGTTGTTGTTGTTGTTGTTGTTGTTGTTGTTGTTGTTGTTGTTGTTGTTGTTGTTGTTGTTGTTGTTGTTGTTGTTGTTGTTGTTGTTGTTGTTGTTGTTGTTGTTGTTGTTGTTGTTGTTGTTGTTGTTGTTGTTGTTGTTGTTGTTGTTGTTGTTGTTGTTGTTGTTGTTGTTGTTGTTGTTGTTGTTGTTGTTGTTGTTGTTGTTGTTGTTGTTGTTGTTGTTGTTGTTGTTGTTGTTGTTGTTGTTGTTGTTGTTGTTGTTGTTGTTGTTGTTGTTGTTGTTGTTGTTGTTGTTGTTGTTGTTGTTGTTGTTGTTGTTGTTGTTGTTGTTGTTGTTGTTGTTGTTGTTGTTGTTGTTGTTGTTGTTGTTGTTGTTGTTGTTGTTGTTGTTGTTGTTGTTGTTGTTGTTGTTGTTGTTGTTGTTGTTGTTGTTGTTGTTGTTGTTGTTGTTGTTGTTGTTGTTGTTGTTGTTGTTGTTGTTGTTGTTGTTGTTGTTGTTGTTGTTGTTGTTGTTGTTGTTGTTGTTGTTGTTGTTGTTGTTGTTGTTGTTGTTGTTGTTGTTGTTGTTGTTGTTGTTGTTGTTGTTGTTGTTGTTGTTGTTGTTGTTGTTGTTGTTGTTGTTGTTGTTGTTGTTGTTGTTGTTGTTGTTGTTGTTGTTGTTGTTGTTGTTGTTGTTGTTGTTGTTGTTGTTGTTGTTGTTGTTGTTGTTGTTGTTGTTGTTGTTGTTGTTGTTGTTGTTGTTGTTGTTGTTGTTGTTGTTGTTGTTGTTGTTGTTGTTGTTGTTGTTGTTGTTGTTGTTGTTGTTGTTGTTGTTGTTGTTGTTGTTGTTGTTGTTGTTGTTGTTGTTGTTGTTGTTGTTGTTGTTGTTGTTGTTGTTGTTGTTGTTGTTGTTGTTGTTGTTGTTGTTGTTGTTGTTGTTGTTGTTGTTGTTGTTGTTGTTGTTGTTGTTGTTGTTGTTGTTGTTGTTGTTGTTGTTGTTGTTGTTGTTGTTGTTGTTGTTGTTGTTGTTGTTGTTGTTGTTGTTGTTGTTGTTGTTGTTGTTGTTGTTGTTGTTGTTGTTGTTGTTGTTGTTGTTGTTGTTGTTGTTGTTGTTGTTGTTGTTGTTGTTGTTGTTGTTGTTG
The DNA here is from genome assembly GCA_958298945.1 of Atherix ibis. NCBI lineage: Eukaryota > Metazoa > Arthropoda > Insecta > Diptera > Athericidae > Atherix > Atherix ibis. Next base: position 221,675 of record CATQJD010000122.1, read on the forward strand.
TTGTTGTTGTTGTTGTTGTTGTTGTTGTTGTTGTTGTTGTTGTTGTTGTTGTTGTTGTTGTTGTTGTTGTTGTTGTTGTTGTTGTTGTTGTTGTTGTTGTTGTTGTTGTTGTTGTTGTTGTTGTTGTTGTTGTTGTTGTTGTTGTTGTTGTTGTTGTTGTTGTTGTTGTTGTTGTTGTTGTTGTTGTTGTTGTTGTTGTTGTTGTTGTTGTTGTTGTTGTTGTTGTTGTTGTTGTTGTTGTTGTTGTTGTTGTTGTTGTTGTTGTTGTTGTTGTTGTTGTTGTTGTTGTTGTTGTTGTTGTTGTTGTTGTTGTTGTTGTTGTTGTTGTTGTTGTTGTT
>CATQJD010000124.1:0-10000 GCA_958298945.1 Atherix ibis
GATGGTGAACTATACCTGATCAGGTTGAAGTCAGGGGAAACCCTGATGGAAGACCGAAACAGTTCTGACGTGCAAATCGATTGTCAGAATTGGGTATAGGGGCGAAAGACCAATCGAACCATCTAGTAGCTGGTTCCCTCCGAAGTTTCCCTCAGGATAGCTGGTGCAAATAAATATTATATAATATAATCTTATCTGGTAAAGCGAATGATTAGAGGCATTAGGGCCGAAACGACCTTAACCTATTCTCAAACTTTAAATGGGTAAGAACCTTATCTTTCTTGATATGAAGATTAGGTTATGATATATTGTGCCTAGTGGGCCACTTTTGGTAAGCAGAACTGGCGCTGTGGGATGAACCAAACGTAATGTTACGGCGCCAAAATTGACAACTCATACTGATACCATGAAAGGCGTTGCTTGCTTAAAACAGCAGGACGGTGGACATGGAAGTCGTAAACCGCTAAGGAGTGTGTAACAACTCACCTGCCGAAGCAACTAGCCCTTAAAATGGATGGCGCTCAAGTTGTATGCCTATACATTACCGCTAAAGCAAATGATTTATAAATTAATAAATCTTAAAGCTTTAGTGAGTAGGAGGGTACGATGGTGTGCGTTGAAGTGTTTGGCGTAAGCCTGCATGGAGCCGCCATTGGTACAGATCTTGGTGGTAGTAGCAAATAATCGAATGAGACCTTGGAGGACTGAAGTGGAGAAGGGTTTCGTGTGAACAGTGGTTGATCACGAGTTAGTCGGTCCTAAGTTTATGGTGAAAACCAATGTATATATATAAACTATTAGTTAATATATATATTTAAACGAAAGGGAATACGGTTCCAATTCCGTAACCTGTTAAGTATACGTTTGTTATTAAAAATGGGCTTTTTGCTCATCCTGGTAACAGAAATAACCATAAAGAAACCGTCGAGAGGTATCGGAAGAGTTTTCTTTTCTGTTTCATAGTCGTATCACCATGGAAGTCTTTCGAAGAGAGATATGGTGAATGGACTAGAAGAGCATGGCATTTACTGCTGTGTCGATATTTTCTCCTCGGGCCTTGAAAATTTATGGTAAGGAAACGCAAACTTCTTAACAGGCCGTACCTATATCCGCAGCTGGTCTCCAAGGTGAAGAGTCTCTAGTCGATAGAATAATGTAGGTAAGGGAAGTCGGCAAATTAGATCCGTAACTTCGGGATAAGGATTGGCTCTGAAGATTGAGATAGTCGGGCTTGATTGGAAAGTAATAAAATGGTTTTATGTACTCGTTCTGGGTAAAGAGATGATTTTTTAAATTGTTGATTTCCCGGATAGAAGTTTACGTAACCAAATTACGGAACTTTCTTGCTAATAATTTATAAAATTTACTTTTTATATATTTATAACGACTATCAATTAACAATCAATTCAGAACTGGCACGGACTTGGGAAATCCGACTGTCTAATTAAAACAAAGCATTGTGATGGCCCCAACGGGTGTTGACACAATGTGATTTCTGCCCAGTGCTCTGAATGTCAAAGTGAAGAAATTCAAGTAAGCGCGGGTAAACGGCGGGAGTAACTATGACTCTCTTAAGGTAGCCAAATGCCTCGTCATCTAATTAGTGACGCGCATGAATGGATTAACGAGATTTCTTCTGTCCCTATCTACACAGTCGTGTTTGAATTGTCGAACAGTGCGGTCGTGTTTTGATTTTGTTGCGAAAAAAACAAATTATTTAGTGGTAATTGTGTTTTACAGTTTTTAGCTCGCGAAAGTGATTCTTAGCGGGAAAGTTATTAAAACGAACAATAAGATACGTTATTTTGTACATCTTTCTAAAGAAAAGGCAAGTGCTAGTGTCTGCCTAAGTGCAGCCGAAAATTCGGACTGATTAAAGGTGTAGAAGTGCGAAAAAACGCAGAAACATTGCCGTACGTACGATAATTTTACGTACGTACATTGCATTTTTGCTCTGTCGTTTCGGGGATTTCGTACGTGCAATTTGTGCACAGAAACTGCGGACAGACAGTCAAAAAGGACCGCACAAATTGTGCTAGTTAAATTTTCCATAAGCAGAGGCTGCATAGCGGTACTCTGCTTGTGCGAAAATTTTGTTTGAACATCTGGCGGGAGCAGCTGTTGTGGTTCAAGGCCACAGCTGATATTGAGAGGCTGTAGGAGTGACCACTTGGTACCAACCAAGTGGGAGGTTTGTAGACGAGTCCAGTTGGGACCGAAAAATCGCCGGCGAGCGACCGAATAATTTTTTATTCACCGACGCATTTCGTCGACGGCCGCCATTTTTTTTTTTTTTTTTTTTTTTTTTTTTTTTTTTTTTTTTTTTTTTTTTTTTTTTTTGAAAAAAAAACAAAAAAAAATTTTTTGCGTACTTTTGAACAAAAATTAAAGAAAAAATAAAATTTCATTATTTCGACATTTTTTAGATTTTCGGTTTTGCGATTTTGATTGTAGTTTTCACGTATTTCGTGATTTTGATTCCGATTTTGTATTTTGTGGCGCCCCGCAAATGAAGACGGAGAAAAAGAAGCGCCCATCGGAGAAGAAGAGGCGTCTTCTTCTGGATGAGGTAGAGGCGGATCTGGTGTCCGCATCTATTTTTGAAGCTGCTGTTGTGGACGATTGTGCGATTGAGGTTGGTGTGCCGGAGGTTCCGATGACGGATCCCAAGCAATTTGACGTACCGGAAGCTGCTGTCCGTGAAGAGTTGTCGCCTGATAGTGCCACTAGACGGCGTAAAAAGCCAGCCAGCGTGTCTTCAGTGCGAGACGCGCTGAAATGTGCTGTGCAGGGTATTGCTGGCCTGGCGACGGGTCATGCAATTACAGCCGCCCAGCTGGGTGCGGTGCTGCTTGCCGTAGGAGATATCGGCGATGCCGTCTCCGCGTTGGAGATGGAAAATGCCTGCAACAAAGGCAAGGTTGAGATCTTGGCAGCTGAGAATGCCTACCTCAAGGGCAGGCTGGAGAGCTTGGCGAAAGTCACTCCGCCCTCGGGTCTTGCTGCAGCTGCAGTGCCCAACCGTAGCGCTCGCCCGATCCGTGATGGGAAGGTGGTTGGGGCCACCACAGTGGCTGGGGCCACAGCGGTGGCAGCCGTTACGGCGGGACCATGGATTACGCCGCGACCGACTCCAAGGCCGAGAAAGCTGGTCGCTTTGCCTCCTCCTGCGGCAAGAACGTATGCGTTGGTTGTGAAGGCCGTCGCTGCGGGTGTGCCTACGGATGAGGTGAAGAAAAGGGTCTTGGAGGCAGGAAAGGCGCTGGCGGATGTTCGCGTCCGTGCTGTACGGCGACTGCAGGAAGGCGTTGCGGTGGAGGTGTGCAGCAGCAGTGAGTTGCAGCGAGTTGCGCAGTCAGCTGAACTAGCTAAGGCTGGCCTAGTGACGAGTGAGCCGAAGAGGGCTAGGCCAAAGCTCGTTATTCACGCTGTGCCGACTGAGGTAACCAACGTGGAGCTCGTGCAGCAGCTGAAGGAGAAAAATATGCGCGGCATATCGGAGGAGACGGACAAGGAGATATCTGTACTGAGAAGGACGACAGGAAAGGATGGTAAGAATATGGTAGTGATTGAAGTAAGTAGCAGGGTGAAGGAGAAAATGTTGAGTGAGAGGCGTGTTTTCGTGGGTTGGTTGTGCTTGCCGATTCGTGAGTACGAATTGGTACGCAGGTGCCACGGTTGCCTGGATTTCGGGCACCTTCGGGATGGCTGTAGGCGGGCTGGAAGGCTCTGCAGCAGGTGCGGTAGTGGTGACCATCTCGCTCGGGAATGCCCGAACGTAGAGTGTTGCCGAAACTGCCATCTGCGGGGACTTCCGGGCGCGCACTCCGTCATGTCGGAGGACTGCCCGGTGTATGTTAGGTTGTGCGAAAGAGAACGAATGAGGATTGTCGCCTAAAATGATTAGGTGCATCCAAATAAATGGGAATGCGTCTGCTGCGGTTATGAATGAGTTGAGTGTATATATGTGCGAGAATGAGGTAGATATAGCACTGATCCAGGAGCCATACTCCCATGATGGATCGGTGTGCGGATTGGGAAGATCCGCCAGGACTTTCACCAGTGCCAGGGTCGGGGGCAAAATTGACTCGGCCGTCTCTGTTGTTGGCGTGGGAATGGATGTTGTTCGTGTGGATGAATGTTCTAATGAATTCGGTGTGTGCGTGTATATCAAGAAGGGGGGAATAGAGCTGTACGCTGTATCGGTGTACTGTAGGTTCGGATCTGAAATAGAGCCGTACCTGCGGTATCTTGATGCAGTGTTGGCTAAGTGTGGACGTTCGCCTGTACTGATTGGTATGGATGCGAATGCTGTTTCTCCTCTCTGGTATAGTAAGAGGGGGGATACTGGCCAACCGAGTTGTGTGAGGGGCAGGCAGCTCGAGGAGTGGATTCTGGCCGGTAGTATGAATGTACTGAATGTTCCGAGTGAATGGTATACTTTCAGCGGACCGAATGGGCAGAGTGACATCGATGTCACACTGTGCAATCGTGCTGCTGACTGTTACGAGTATGAGTGGAGAATATTGCCTGAGTGGGGGGTGAGCGATCACAACCTCATTGAGCTGGTGGTGACTGCACCAGTGGATGACCATTGCGGGGTTTCTGCCCGTGGTAGACGGTGGCATACCGGTGGGGTAGACTGGATGGTCTACGGGGAAGAGGTCGCGGCTGAGATCTGTGAGTTGGTGAGGTTTCAGTCGATGCGGTTGGAGGAAAAGGTGGTTGAGCTGAGTAGGTGTGTGAATGCGGTGAATGACAGATGCATGAGTAAAAGAGTAGAGGGGCGTAGGAAAGTGGCTCCGTGGTGGAACCGGGAGCTAGGGGTGGAAAGAAGAAAAGTTGGTAGGTTGCGTAGAATCTACCAACGTTGTAGACGCCGTGGTGTAGATGCGCACACTGAAGGTGTGACCTTCAGGGCGGCCAGAGCTGAGTATGTGGCAAATATAAGATTTGCCAAGGAAAAGCACTGGCAGAAGTATGTGGATGAAATTGGAAATGCGGATGTATGGGGTCCGGTGTATCGTTTATGTATGCGTAAAGGTGCTCGGAATGATATTTCGAGTATCAGAGTAAATGACGGGTACACAAGCAATTGGGAGGACAGTGTGAATGCACTGATGAATGATTTCTTTCCTGGGATGGAACGGCAGGAAGAGGTGAATGTAGGCAGGCGGTACCCCCTGCCATTTGAATGGGGAGAGATCGATCAATCTGTGTGGAGCACGAAGGTGCGAAGTGCCCCAGGATTGGATGGCGTGACTGGTAAGATGATGAGAAGTGTCTGGCGGACTATTCCCGCACATGTGAGTAGCCTTTACGGTGAATGCCTGGAGAGTGGTGTGTTTCCGCGTGAATGGAAAGTAGGAGACGTGGTCATCCTTCCTAAGTCTCCGGACGGGATTCGGACTGACCCGTCCTCCTACAGGCCGATATGTTTACTGCCAGTATTCGGCAAGGTCCTCGAGCGAATGATGGTACACCGGTTGAATGTGAAGTTGGCAGACTTCAATGTGTCCGGCTCTCAGTATGGATTTACGAAAGGTAAATCGACTGAGGATGCCTGGATGCGTGTACGACAGTATGTGGATGGAAGTGTGAGTAAGTATGTATGCGGTGTGTTTGTGGATTTCAAGTCTGCGTTCAACTGCTTACGATGGGACCGCATCTTTGAGCGACTGGAAGAGGTTTCGTGTGAGGAGGCTCCGCTATGGCGAAGCTACTTCCACGAAAGGTATGCAGTGGTGTGTGGGAGCAATGGGAGAATTGTTCGCCAGATGGTGCGTGGCTGTCCGCAGGGATCTGTGGCCGGCCCTGCCATCTGGAATATGATGATGAATGGTCTCCTGGTTCAGTTGGAGGAGGCCGGTTGTGTTGTGGTCGCATATGCGGATGATCTTCTACTCTTGATTGAGGGGGGGAGTAGGTCCGCGGTGGAGGTGGCGGGAAGCCGCTACATGCGTATGGTTTGTGAATGGGGAGAAAGGATGGGTGTGAAAGTTTCCGAAAGGAAAACTGAATGTATGCTTCTGAAGGGATCCTTGGCGGCCAGTAGGCCGCCCAATATTCGTATGGAGGCGGTTGGGGTCCGATACGCGCGTGAAGTGAAGTACCTTGGACTTAAGGTTGGAGAGAGGCTGAGCTTTCGGCCTCACTTGCAACGTCTAAGGGGGCGCGTAGCCGGTTTGGTTGGTATGCTGGTGCGGGTGCTCCGCAAGGAATGGGGGCTCCAAGCCAGAGTGGTGAGAGTCCTGTATAGGAGTGTGTTTGTTCCGTGTGCTATGTATGCATCGTGTGTGTGGGCTGATACTATGCGCCACCAGTACGCGAGGGTGGGCATAAATTCGGTCCAGCGTTTGGTTCTGTATGCGTGTTTAAATGTGTGTAGAACCGTTTCAACTGAGGCGATGCAGGTTCTCATGGGAGAAATTCCATGGGACTTGGAGGTGCTTCGTGGAAGCATCCACTACCGTCTACGGCGGGGCATCCCGCTTGAAGGTTGTGCGGTTATGAATGATGATGTTCGGAATCTCAGTCCGCGCCATCAGCGTGTACTGGTTCTGAACAAGATGCGTGAGATATGGCAGCAACGATGGGATGAGAGTGTGAATGGCAGATGGACGCATATGTTCATTCCGAATGTGTGCTTTGCATCTGCGTATGGATTTGAGTTTGGTCTGTCCCTTGGGTATTTGCTCACGGGGCATGGCAGTATGAATGGGTTCCTGTGCAGGCGTGGACTGGCCACGGAGGCTAGATGCCCATGCGGGGCGGCGGAGGAGAGTGCTAAGCACCTTCTCGTAGAGTGTAGCCTGTATGGGGATTTGCGTGACTTAGGTGCTTGTGGGATCGTAGTGAATGGTGATAGTGTGGATGTGAGTGGTGTATTGAGCGTGAGAGAAAGGTATGAATGCTTGAATGCGTTTGCCGTGGCACTTTTTGAGAGAAGAATGAGAATGGTGCGTGAATGAGTGCGTGAATGACACGCAGGGTGGCTACAACCGGGTGAAAGACCAAGGTCGATTCCGGTTGTACCTTCGGGTTTTGGCGAACCCGCGTACCTGAGCTGGCCTAGCGGTGCCTAGGAATTTACAAGATTCCTTACCGTAGCTTTAACGAGCGGAGTACAAACCAAAGTACTCTTAAAACAAAAATGGGTACCACGGGGATCGGGAGCCCCACAGTAGAATATACTGTGCCCGATCGAGGTGAGGCGCCATTTGGCAGCAACGTGGTGGTTGTGGTTAATACCCATGTCGCGGGTACGGTCTTCGGATCGCAGGTGTGAGGTAACTGGCAAATGTAGCAATGCATTGCACTTATCTCGGGCACTGTCACTGCTTATGACAGTAGAGGTTTAGATAGTCCTCGCCACCAGCAGGTGGAGAGTCAGCTTGTAACTGATTCTATCTGCTAACTGCCAGTAATGGTGGTGCGTTGATTGAGCGTATCTCGATCCCTATAGTCGTAGGCGACTCGTGGTCTAAAGCATTGGCAACAAAATCACGTTAAATAATAACCTTTCACTGTCCCTATCTACTATCTAGCGAAACCACAGCCAAGGGAACGGGCTTGGAATAATTAGCGGGGAAAGAAGACCCTGTTGAGTTTGACTCTAATCTGGCAATGTAAGGAGACCTAAGAGGTGTAGCATAAGTGGGAGATATTAAATTTCGATTTAATATCAACAATGAAATACCACTACTCTTATTGTTTCCTTACTTACTTGATTAAATGGAACGTGTATTATATACATAGCCATTCTTAAAATGTATTTATATGTTTTTATGGTGTTTTGTTTTGATACAAGTTTCTTGTTTGAAATATTATGAGTTTGTTATACATACCAAACAAATTATAATGAAATTATAATTTTTGCTTTTGTGAATTTTAAAATATTAGTTTAATTCGGTATAACTCTTATACTTAGATATGATCCAATTCAAGGACATTTCCAGGTAGGGAGTTTGACTGGGGCGGTACATCTCTCAAATAATAACGGAGGTGTCCCAAGGCCAGCTCAGTGCGGACAGAAACCACACATAGAGCAAAAGGGCAAATGCTGACTTGATCTCGGTATTCAGTACATACAGAGACAGCAAAAGCTCGGCCTATCGATCCTTTTGGTTTAAAGAGTTTTTAACAAGAGGTGTCAGAAAAATTACCACAGGGATAACTGGCTTGTGGCGGCCAAGCGTTCATAGCGACGTCGCTTTTTGATCCTTCGATGTCGGCTCTTCCTATCATTGTGAAGCAAAATTCACCAAGCGTTGGATTGTTCACCCATACAAGGGAACGTGAGCTGGGTTTAGACCGTCGCGAGACAGGTTAGTTTTACCCTACTGATGACAAATATAGTTATTACAACAGCATTCCTGCGTAGTACGAGAGGAACCGCAGGTACGGACAATTGGTACAATACTTGTTCGAGAGAACAGTGGTATGATGCTACGTCCGCTGGATTATGCCTGAACGCCTCTAAGGTCGTATCCGTGCTGGATTGTAATAATAGTAATGGGGTTAATTATATTATATGGTAATATGACGTTGTAAGCTAGACTACATAAGTAATTTAGCGAAAATGTTTTTTACCGAAACCAATTAGTAATATAATATGGGTAATGTGTTTCTTATTATGCACGAGATTCATGTTAAGTGCCAATTATATAATACAAATTGTTTTCATATATAATGTAATACCTTGAATCAATTGTAAACGACTTTGGTATCGGGCAAGGTGTTGTTAATGGAAGAGCAGCTACCATACTGCGATCCACTGAAACTTAACCTATGCTCGATGATTCGAATATTTACTATGCAGATATATAAATATATATATATGTGTATTAAATATAAGGTAGCATGTATAATATTTATACTTGTTATGCATTAATAATTATTTATTAGTTGCGGAGGATGGGTGATGGATATATGATGTATTATATACTTATAAGAAAAAGTATTAATAAGTATTTACACTTATATTAATTATGGCTTTAAAAAATAATATAATATTATATATTTTTTTAAAAAGAACTTATCATAATAATAATAATTATATGATATAATATATAAAATCATTTTGATAAAAGTTTTTAACTTTAACATATTGATATTGTATTGTTGGTTGTTGTGTTGGAATAATAAGTATTTACTAATTTATATTTCTATTTTTGGTTTAATGTATAAATATACTTATAATTATGAGAACTTAATATGATATATATAAGATCTTATATATGATCATTTTGATGAATGGTTGAAATAAACATTAACATATTATTATTGTCATTTATAATTATTGGGTAAATATACTTATATAAATAAGAATTTAATATGAAATATAATAAAATCATTTTGATGGATAGAAGAAAGAAGGTGGCAATAAACTTTAACATTAAAGTATATTGATATTGTATTGGATCATTATATATCTCTATACATAAGATCAATTAGTTGGATGGATGGTGGGCAATAAGCATTAACTTATTTTTAGTTAATGTATAAATAATGAGAACTTAATATGAAATATAATATATAAAATCATTATTAGATGGACGTTAGCAAAAAATATTCACATTAACGTATATTGATATTGTATAAATATTCTTATAATATAGAACTTATCATAAAAATTTTAAAATATATATAATTTAATAAATTGTATATGATCATTTTATATGATATTAATATGTGGAATAAGCATTTTAGGTTTTTTGTTGAACAAATGGATGGTATAACTAATAATAAAATGGCTTATAAAAGTTGGTGGTTAGAAAAAAATTTTAGTAAACTGAAATGTATCTTTACAATGTTATTAGGGTTAATAATGAAAAATGTTTAAAAAAATATATTTTATTTTAGGTTGTTAAATACCCTTTTTCAGCTTCTAGATAGACCAAAAGTTTTCTTTTCGTATTGTTATAAATTATAATTTTAACAATATAAAGTTAACTGAAATGTATCTTTATAGTGTTATTAGGATCAAACTAATAGGTTA
>CATQJD010000124.1:17500-20000 GCA_958298945.1 Atherix ibis
GCTGGGTTTAGACCGTCGCGAGACAGGTTAGTTTTACCCTACTGATGACAAATATAGTTATTACAACAGCATTCCTGCGTAGTACGAGAGGAACCGCAGGTACGGACAATTGGTACAATACTTGTTCGAGAGAACAGTGGTATGATGCTACGTCCGCTGGATTATGCCTGAACGCCTCTAAGGTCGTATCCGTGCTGGATTGTAATAATAGTAATGGGGTTAATTATATTATATGGTAATATGACGTTGTAAGCTAGACTACATAAGTAATTTAGCGAAAATGTTTTTTACCGAAACCAATTAGTAATATAATATGGGTAATGTGTTTCTTATTATGCACGAGATTCATGTTAAGTGCCAATTATATAATACAAATTGTTTTCATATATAATGTAATACCTTGAATCAATTGTAAACGACTTTGGTATCGGGCAAGGTGTTGTTAATGGAAGAGCAGCTACCATACTGCGATCCACTGAAACTTAACCTATGCTCGATGATTCGAATATTTACTATGCAGATATATAAATATATATATATGTGTATTAAATATAAGGTAGCATGTATAATATTTATACTTGTTATGCATTAATAATTATTTATTAGTTGCGGAGGATGGGTGATGGATATATGATGTATTATATACTTATAAGAAAAAGTATTAATAAGTATTTACACTTATATTAATTATGGCTTTAAAAAATAATATAATATTATATATTTTTTTAAAAAGAACTTATCATAATAATAATAATTATATGATATAATATATAAAATCATTTTGATAAAAGTTTTTAACTTTAACATATTGATATTGTATTGTTGGTTGTTGTGTTGGAATAATAAGTATTTACTAATTTATATTTCTATTTTTGGTTTAATGTATAAATATACTTATAATTATGAGAACTTAATATGATATATATAAGATCTTATATATGATCATTTTGATGAATGGTTGAAATAAACATTAACATATTATTATTGTCATTTATAATTATTGGGTAAATATACTTATATAAATAAGAATTTAATATGAAATATAATAAAATCATTTTGATGGATAGAAGAAAGAAGGTGGCAATAAACTTTAACATTAAAGTATATTGATATTGTATTGGATCATTATATATCTCTATACATAAGATCAATTAGTTGGATGGATGGTGGGCAATAAGCATTAACTTATTTTTAGTTAATGTATAAATAATGAGAACTTAATATGAAATATAATATATAAAATCATTATTAGATGGACGTTAGCAAAAAATATTCACATTAACGTATATTGATATTGTATAAATATTCTTATAATATAGAACTTATCATAAAAATTTTAAAATATATATAATTTAATAAATTGTATATGATCATTTTATATGATATTAATATGTGGAATAAGCATTTTAGGTTTTTTGTTGAACAAATGGATGGTATAACTAATAATAAAATGGCTTATAAAAGTTGGTGGTTAGAAAAAAATTTTAGTAAACTGAAATGTATCTTTACAATGTTATTAGGGTTAATAATGAAAAATGTTTAAAAAAATATATTTTATTTTAGGTTGTTAAATACCCTTTTTCAGCTTCTAGATAGACCAAAAGTTTTCTTTTCGTATTGTTATAAATTATAATTTTAACAATATAAAGTTAACTGAAATGTATCTTTATAGTGTTATTAGGATCAAACTAATAGGTTAATAATGAAAAATGTTGAAAAAAATATATTTTATTTTAGGTTGTTAAATACCCTTTTTCAGCTTCTAGATAGACCAAAAGTTTTCTTTTCGTATTGTTATAAATTATAATTTTAACAATATAAAGTTAACTGAAATATATCTTTATAGTGTTATTAGGATCAAACTAATAGGTTAATAATGAAAAATGTTGAAAAAAATATATTTTATTTTAGGTTGTTAAATACCCTTTTTCAGCTTCTAGATAGACCAAAAGTTTTCTTTTCGTATTGTTATAAATTATAATTTTAACAATATAAAGTTAACTGAAATGTATCTTTATAGTGTTATTAGGATCAAACTAATAGGGTTAATAATGAAAAATGTTGAAAAATATATATTTTATTTTAGGTTGTTAAATACCCTTTTTCAGCTTCTAGATAGACCTAAAATTTATATTAAAATAATATAAATTATATGTTAAAATTTACCAAATCGACTTAAATTTTTTTGATTTATTATTAATTTATATTTTTATACATAAATATTGAAAAATATTATGAAATTTGTTGTGTTTTGAAAAAAGTGCAAAAAAAGGACCAATCCTACTTTTTTTTAAAAACTGATATAAGTTTAGGTCTCGACTATCTCTTTTTTAAAAATGGTCTATTTTCATATGTTTTGAATATACAAAACATACTTGTGCTTTCAAAAAAAATAATTTTAAAAATTGACTATTTTATAGTATCAATTTGATATGTTGTTAATATGAATGTGAACCAAAAATAAATTGGTACAAAATACCATATAAAAACAAGGTTATAC
>CATQJD010000124.1:25000-42500 GCA_958298945.1 Atherix ibis
AGTCGATAGAATAATGTAGGTAAGGGAAGTCGGCAAATTAGATCCGTAACTTCGGGATAAGGATTGGCTCTGAAGATTGAGATAGTCGGGCTTGATTGGAAAGTAATAAAATGGTTTTATGTACTCGTTCTGGGTAAAGAGATGATTTTTTAAATTGTTGATTTCCCGGATAGAAGTTTACGTAACCAAATTACGGAACTTTCTTGCTAATAATTTATAAAATTTACTTTTTATATATTTATAACGACTATCAATTAACAATCAATTCAGAACTGGCACGGACTTGGGAAATCCGACTGTCTAATTAAAACAAAGCATTGTGATGGCCCCAACGGGTGTTGACACAATGTGATTTCTGCCCAGTGCTCTGAATGTCAAAGTGAAGAAATTCAAGTAAGCGCGGGTAAACGGCGGGAGTAACTATGACTCTCTTAAGGTAGCCAAATGCCTCGTCATCTAATTAGTGACGCGCATGAATGGATTAACGAGATTTCTTCTGTCCCTATCTACTGAGCGACCGAATAATTTTTTATTCACCGACGCATTTCGTCGACGGCCGCCATTATTTTTTTTTTTTTTTTTTTTTTTTTTTTTTTTTTTTTTTTTTTTTTTTTTTTTTTTTTTTTTGAAAAAAAAACAAAAAAAAATTTTTTGCGTACTTTTGAACAAAAATTAAAGAAAAAATAAAATTTCATTATTTCGACATTTTTTAGATTTTCGGTTTTGCGATTTTGATTGTAGTTTTCACGTATTTCGTGATTTTGATTCCGATTTTGTATTTTGTGGCGCCCCGCAAATGAAGACGGAGAAAAAGAAGCGCCCATCGGAGAAGAAGAGGCGTCTTCTTCTGGATGAGGTAGAGGCGGATCTGGTGTCCGCATCTATTTTTGAAGCTGCTGTTGTGGACGATTGTGCGATTGAGGTTGGTGTGCCGGAGGTTCCGATGACGGATCCCAAGCAATTTGACGTACCGGAAGCTGCTGTCCGTGAAGAGTTGTCGCCTGATAGTGCCACTAGACGGCGTAAAAAGCCAGCCAGCGTGTCTTCAGTGCGAGACGCGCTGAAATGTGCTGTGCAGGGTATTGCTGGCCTGGCGACGGGTCATGCAATTACAGCCGCCCAGCTGGGTGCGGTGCTGCTTGCCGTAGGAGATATCGGCGATGCCGTCTCCGCGTTGGAGATGGAAAATGCCTGCAACAAAGGCAAGGTTGAGATCTTGGCAGCTGAGAATGCCTACCTCAAGGGCAGGCTGGAGAGCTTGGCGAAAGTCACTCCGTCCTCGGGTCTTGCTGCAGCTGCAGTGCCCAACCGTAGCGCTCGCCCGATCCGTGATGGGAAGGTGGTTGGGGCCACCACAGTGGCTGGGGCCACAGCGGTGGCAGCCGTTACGGCGGGACCATGGATTACGCCGCGACCGACTCCAAGGCCGAGAAAGCTGGTCGCTTTGCCTCCTCCTGCGGCAAGAACGTATGCGTTGGTTGTGAAGGCCGTCGCTGCGGGTGTGCCTACGGATGAGGTGAAGAAAAGGGTCTTGGAGGCAGGAAAGGCGCTGGCGGATGTTCGCGTCCGTGCTGTACGGCGACTGCAGGAAGGCGTTGCGGTGGAGGTGTGCAGCAGCAGTGAGTTGCAGCGAGTTGCGCAGTCAGCTGAACTAGCTAAGGCTGGCCTAGTGACGAGTGAGCCGAAGAGGGCTAGGCCAAAGCTCGTTATTCACGCTGTGCCGACTGAGGTAACCAACGTGGAGCTCGTGCAGCAGCTGAAGGAGAAAAATATGCGCGGCATATCGGAGGAGACGGACAAGGAGATATCTGTACTGAGAAGGACGACAGGAAAGGATGGTAAGAATATGGTAGTGATTGAAGTAAGTAGCAGGGTGAAGGAGAAAATGTTGAGTGAGAGGCGTGTTTTCGTGGGTTGGTTGTGCTTGCCGATTCGTGAGTACGAATTGGTACGCAGGTGCCACGGTTGCCTGGATTTCGGGCACCTTCGGGATGGCTGTAGGCGGGCTGGAAGGCTCTGCAGCAGGTGCGGTAGTGGTGACCATCTCGCTCGGGAATGCCCGAACGTAGAGTGTTGCCGAAACTGCCATCTGCGGGGACTTCCGGGCGCGCACTCCGTCATGTCGGAGGACTGCCCGGTGTATGTTAGGTTGTGCGAAAGAGAACGAATGAGGATTGTCGCCTAAAATGATTAGGTGCATCCAAATAAATGGGAATGCGTCTGCTGCGGTTATGAATGAGTTGAGTGTATATATGTGCGAGAATGAGGTAGATATAGCACTGATCCAGGAGCCATACTCCCATGATGGATCGGTGTGCGGATTGGGAAGATCCGCCAGGACTTTCACCAGTGCCAGGGTCGGGGGCAAAATTGACTCGGCCGTCTCTGTTGTTGGCGTGGGAATGGATGTTGTTCGTGTGGATGAATGTTCTAATGAATTCGGTGTGTGCGTGTATATCAAGAAGGGGGGAATAGAGCTGTACGCTGTATCGGTGTACTGTAGGTTCGGATCTGAAATAGAGCCGTACCTGCGGTATCTTGATGCAGTGTTGGCTAAGTGTGGACGTTCGCCTGTACTGATTGGTATGGATGCGAATGCTGTTTCTCCTCTCTGGTATAGTAAGAGGGGGGATACTGGCCAACCGAGTTGTGTGAGGGGCAGGCAGCTCGAGGAGTGGATTCTGGCCGGTAGTATGAATGTACTGAATGTTCCGAGTGAATGGTATACTTTCAGCGGACCGAATGGGCAGAGTGACATCGATGTCACACTGTGCAATCGTGCTGCTGACTGTTACGAGTATGAGTGGAGAATATTGCCTGAGTGGGGGGTGAGCGATCACAACCTCATTGAGCTGGTGGTGACTGCACCAGTGGATGACCATTGCGGGGTTTCTGCCCGTGGTAGACGGTGGCATACCGGTGGGGTAGACTGGATGGTCTACGGGGAAGAGGTCGCGGCTGAGATCTGTGAGTTGGTGAGGTTTCAGTCGATGCGGTTGGAGGAAAAGGTGGTTGAGCTGAGTAGGTGTGTGAATGCGGTGAATGACAGATGCATGAGTAAAAGAGTAGAGGGGCGTAGGAAAGTGGCTCCGTGGTGGAACCGGGAGCTAGGGGTGGAAAGAAGAAAAGTTGGTAGGTTGCGTAGAATCTACCAACGTTGTAGACGCCGTGGTGTAGATGCGCACACTGAAGGTGTGACCTTCAGGGCGGCCAGAGCTGAGTATGTGGCAAATATAAGATTTGCCAAGGAAAAGCACTGGCAGAAGTATGTGGATGAAATTGGAAATGCGGATGTATGGGGTCCGGTGTATCGTTTATGTATGCGTAAAGGTGCTCGGAATGATATTTCGAGTATCAGAGTAAATGACGGGTACACAAGCAATTGGGAGGACAGTGTGAATGCACTGATGAATGATTTCTTTCCTGGGATGGAACGGCAGGAAGAGGTGAATGTAGGCAGGCGGTACCCCCTGCCATTTGAATGGGGAGAGATCGATCAATCTGTGTGGAGCACGAAGGTGCGAAGTGCCCCAGGATTGGATGGCGTGACTGGTAAGATGATGAGAAGTGTCTGGCGGACTATTCCCGCACATGTGAGTAGCCTTTACGGTGAATGCCTGGAGAGTGGTGTGTTTCCGCGTGAATGGAAAGTAGGAGACGTGGTCATCCTTCCTAAGTCTCCGGACGGGATTCGGACTGACCCGTCCTCCTACAGGCCGATATGTTTACTGCCAGTATTCGGCAAGGTCCTCGAGCGAATGATGGTACACCGGTTGAATGTGAAGTTGGCAGACTTCAATGTGTCCGGCTCTCAGTATGGATTTACGAAAGGTAAATCGACTGAGGATGCCTGGATGCGTGTACGACAGTATGTGGATGGAAGTGTGAGTAAGTATGTATGCGGTGTGTTTGTGGATTTCAAGTCTGCGTTCAACTGCTTACGATGGGACCGCATCTTTGAGCGACTGGAAGAGGTTTCGTGTGAGGAGGCTCCGCTATGGCGAAGCTACTTCCACGAAAGGTATGCAGTGGTGTGTGGGAGCAATGGGAGAATTGTTCGCCAGATGGTGCGTGGCTGTCCGCAGGGATCTGTGGCCGGCCCTGCCATCTGGAATATGATGATGAATGGTCTCCTGGTTCAGTTGGAGGAGGCCGGTTGTGTTGTGGTCGCATATGCGGATGATCTTCTACTCTTGATTGAGGGGGGGAGTAGGTCCGCGGTGGAGGTGGCGGGAAGCCGCTACATGCGTATGGTTTGTGAATGGGGAGAAAGGATGGGTGTGAAAGTTTCCGAAAGGAAAACTGAATGTATGCTTCTGAAGGGATCCTTGGCGGCCAGTAGGCCGCCCAATATTCGTATGGAGGCGGTTGGGGTCCGATACGCGCGTGAAGTGAAGTACCTTGGACTTAAGGTTGGAGAGAGGCTGAGCTTTCGGCCTCACTTGCAACGTCTAAGGGGGCGCGTAGCCGGTTTGGTTGGTATGCTGGTGCGGGTGCTCCGCAAGGAATGGGGGCTCCAAGCCAGAGTGGTGAGAGTCCTGTATAGGAGTGTGTTTGTTCCGTGTGCTATGTATGCATCGTGTGTGTGGGCTGATACTATGCGCCACCAGTACGCGAGGGTGGGCATAAATTCGGTCCAGCGTTTGGTTCTGTATGCGTGTTTAAATGTGTGTAGAACCGTTTCAACTGAGGCGATGCAGGTTCTCATGGGAGAAATTCCATGGGACTTGGAGGTGCTTCGTGGAAGCATCCACTACCGTCTACGGCGGGGCATCCCGCTTGAAGGTTGTGCGGTTATGAATGATGATGTTCGGAATCTCAGTCCGCGCCATCAGCGTGTACTGGTTCTGAACAAGATGCGTGAGATATGGCAGCAACGATGGGATGAGAGTGTGAATGGCAGATGGACGCATATGTTCATCCCGAATGTGTGCTTTGCATCTGCGTATGGATTTGAGTTTGGTCTGTCCCTTGGGTATTTGCTCACGGGGCATGGCAGTATGAATGGGTTCCTGTGCAGGCGTGGACTGGCCACGGAGGCTAGATGCCCATGCGGGGCGGCGGAGGAGAGTGCTAAGCACCTTCTCGTAGAGTGTAGCCTGTATGGGGATTTGCGTGACTTAGGTGCTTGTGGGATCGTAGTGAATGGTGATAGTGTGGATGTGAGTGGTGTATTGAGCGTGAGAGAAAGGTATGAATGCTTGAATGCGTTTGCCGTGGCACTTTTTGAGAGAAGAATGAGAATGGTGCGTGAATGAGTGCGTGAATGACACGCAGGGTGGCTACAACCGGGTGAAAGACCAAGGTCGATTCCGGTTGTACCTTCGGGTTTTGGCGAACCCGCGTACCTGAGCTGGCCTAGCGGTGCCTAGGAATTTACAAGATTCCTTACCGTAGCTTTAACGAGCGGAGTACAAACCAAAGTACTCTTAAAACAAAAATGGGTACCACGGGGATCGGGAGCCCCACAGTAGAATATACTGTGCCCGATCGAGGTGAGGCGCCATTTGGCAGCAACGTGGTGGTTGTGGTTAATACCCATGTCGCGGGTACGGTCTTCGGATCGCAGGTGTGAGGTAACTGGCAAATGTAGCAATGCATTGCACTTATCTCGGGCACTGTCACTGCTTATGACAGTAGAGGTTTAGATAGTCCTCGCCACCAGCAGGTGGAGAGTCAGCTTGTAACTGATTCTATCTGCTAACTGCCAGTAATGGTGGTGCGTTGATTGAGCGTATCTCGATCCCTATAGTCGTAGGCGACTCGTGGTCTAAAGCATTGGCAACAAAATCACGTTAAATAATAACCTTTCACTGTCCCTATCTACTATCGTCGTGTTTGAATTGTCGAACGGTACGGTCGTGTTTTCGATTTTGTGCGAAAGAAACAAATTATTTAGTGGTAATTGTGTTTTACAGTTTTTAGCTCGCGAAAGTGATTCTTAGCGGGAAAGTTATTAAAACGAACAATAAGATACGTTATTTTGTACATCTTTCTAAAGAAAAGGCAAGTGCTAGTGTCTGCCTAAGTGCAGCCGAAAATTCGGACTGATTAAAGGTGTAGAAGTGCGAAAAAACGCAGAAACATTGCCGTACGTACGATAATTTTACGTACGTACATTGCATTTTTGCTCTGTCGTTTCGGGGATTTCGTACGTGCAATTTGTGCACAGAAACTGCGGACAGACAGTCAAAAAGGACCGCACAAATTGTGCTAGTTAAATTTTCCATAAGCAGAGGCTGCATAGCGGTACTCTGCTTGTGCGAAAATTTTGTTTGAACATCTGGCGGGAGCAGCTGTTGTGGTTCAAGGCCACAGCTGATATTGAGAGGCTGTAGGAGTGACCACTTGGTACCAACCAAGTGGGAGGTTTGTAGACGAGTCCAGTTGGGACCGAAAAATCGCCGGCGAGCGACCGAATAATTTTTTATTCACCGACGCATTTCGTCGACGGCCGCCATTTTTTTTTTTTTTTTTTTTTTTTTTTTTTTTTTTTTTTTTTTTTTTTTTTTTTTTTTTTTTTTTTTTTTGAAAAAAAAACAAAAAAAAATTTTTTGCGTACTTTTGAACAAAAATTAAAGAAAAAATAAAATTTCATTATTTCGACATTTTTTAGATTTTCGGTTTTGCGATTTTGATTGTAGTTTTCACGTATTTCGTGATTTTGATTCCGATTTTGTATTTTGTGGCGCCCCGCAAATGAAGACGGAGAAAAAGAAGCGCCCATCGGAGAAGAAGAGGCGTCTTCTTCTGGATGAGGTAGAGGCGGATCTGGTGTCCGCATCTATTTTTGAAGCTGCTGTTGTGGACGATTGTGCGATTGAGGTTGGTGTGCCGGAGGTTCCGATGACGGATCCCAAGCAATTTGACGTACCGGAAGCTGCTGTCCGTGAAGAGTTGTCGCCTGATAGTGCCACTAGACGGCGTAAAAAGCCAGCCAGCGTGTCTTCAGTGCGAGACGCGCTGAAATGTGCTGTGCAGGGTATTGCTGGCCTGGCGACGGGTCATGCAATTACAGCCGCCCAGCTGGGTGCGGTGCTGCTTGCCGTAGGAGATATCGGCGATGCCGTCTCCGCGTTGGAGATGGAAAATGCCTGCAACAAAGGCAAGGTTGAGATCTTGGCAGCTGAGAATGCCTACCTCAAGGGCAGGCTGGAGAGCTTGGCGAAAGTCACTCCGCCCTCGGGTCTTGCTGCAGCTGCAGTGCCCAACCGTAGCGCTCGCCCGATCCGTGATGGGAAGGTGGTTGGGGCCACCACAGTGGCTGGGGCCACAGCGGTGGCAGCCGTTACGGCGGGACCATGGATTACGCCGCGACCGACTCCAAGGCCGAGAAAGCTGGTCGCTTTGCCTCCTCCTGCGGCAAGAACGTATGCGTTGGTTGTGAAGGCCGTCGCTGCGGGTGTGCCTACGGATGAGGTGAAGAAAAGGGTCTTGGAGGCAGGAAAGGCGCTGGCGGATGTTCGCGTCCGTGCTGTACGGCGACTGCAGGAAGGCGTTGCGGTGGAGGTGTGCAGCAGCAGTGAGTTGCAGCGAGTTGCGCAGTCAGCTGAACTAGCTAAGGCTGGCCTAGTGACGAGTGAGCCGAAGAGGGCTAGGCCAAAGCTCGTTATTCACGCTGTGCCGACTGAGGTAACCAACGTGGAGCTCGTGCAGCAGCTGAAGGAGAAAAATATGCGCGGCATATCGGAGGAGACGGACAAGGAGATATCTGTACTGAGAAGGACGACAGGAAAGGATGGTAAGAATATGGTAGTGATTGAAGTAAGTAGCAGGGTGAAGGAGAAAATGTTGAGTGAGAGGCGTGTTTTCGTGGGTTGGTTGTGCTTGCCGATTCGTGAGTACGAATTGGTACGCAGGTGCCACGG
This sequence comes from Atherix ibis, assembly GCA_958298945.1. NCBI lineage: Eukaryota > Metazoa > Arthropoda > Insecta > Diptera > Athericidae > Atherix > Atherix ibis. The sequence continues at coordinate 32,869 of CATQJD010000124.1, forward strand.
TTGCCTGGATTTCGGGCACCTTCGGGATGGCTGTAGGCGGGCTGGAAGGCTCTGCAGCAGGTGCGGTAGTGGTGACCATCTCGCTCGGGAATGCCCGAACGTAGAGTGTTGCCGAAACTGCCATCTGCGGGGACTTCCGGGCGCGCACTCCGTCATGTCGGAGGACTGCCCGGTGTATGTTAGGTTGTGCGAAAGAGAACGAATGAGGATTGTCGCCTAAAATGATTAGGTGCATCCAAATAAATGGGAATGCGTCTGCTGCGGTTATGAATGAGTTGAGTGTATATATGTGCGAGAATGAGGTAGATATAGCACTGATCCAGGAGCCATACTCCCATGATGGATCGGTGTGCGGATTGGGAAGATCCGCCAGGACTTTCACCAGTGCCAGGGTCGGGGGCAAAATTGACTCGGCCGTCTCTGTTGTTGGCGTGGGAATGGATGTTGTTCGTGTGGATGAATGTTCTAATGAATTCGGTGTGTGCGTGTATATCAAGAAGGGGGGAATAGAGCTGTACGCTGTATCGGTGTACTGTAGGTTCGGATCTGAAATGGAGCCGTACCTGCGGTATCTTGATGCAGTGTTGGCTAAGTGTGGACGTTCGCCTGTACTGATTGGTATGGATGCGAATGCTGTTTCTCCTCTCTGGTATAGTAAGAGGGGGGATACTGGCCAACCGAGTTGTGTGAGGGGCAGGCAGCTCGAGGAGTGGATTCTGGCCGGTAGTATGAATGTACTGAATGTTCCGAGTGAATGGTATACTTTCAGCGGACCGAGTGGGCAGAGTGACATCGATGTCACACTGTGCAATCGTGCTGCTGACTGTTACGAGTATGAGTGGAGAATATTGCCTGAGTGGGGGGTGAGCGATCACAACCTCATTGAGCTGGTGGTGACTGCACCAGTGGATGACCATTGCGGGGTTTCTGCCCGTGGTAGACGGTGGCATACCGGTGGGGTGGACTGGATGGTCTACGGGGAAGAGGTCGCGGCTGAGATCTGTGAGTTGGTGAGGTTTCAGTCGATGCGGTTGGAGGAAAAGGTGGTTGAGCTGAGTAGGTGTGTGAATGCGGTGAATGACAGATGCATGAGTAAAAGAGTAGAGGGGCGTAGGAAAGTGGCTCCGTGGTGGAACCGGGAGCTAGGGGTGGAAAGAAGAAAAGTTGGTAGGTTGCGTAGAATCTACCAACGTTGTAGACGCCGTGGTGTAGATGCGCACACTGAAGGTGTGACCTTCAGGGCGGCCAGAGCTGAGTATGTGGCAAATATAAGATTTGCCAAGGAAAAGCACTGGCAGAAGTATGTGGATGAAATTGGAAATGCGGATGTATGGGGTCCGGTGTATCGTTTATGTATGCGTAAAGGTGCTCGGAATGATATTTCGAGTATCAGAGTAAATGACGGGTACACAAGTAATTGGGAGGACAGTGTGAATGCACTGATGAATGATTTCTTTCCTGGGATGGAACGGCAGGAAGAGGTGAATGTATGCAGGCGGTACCCCCTGCCATTTGAATGGGAAGAGATCGATCAATCTGTGTGGAGCACGAAGGTGCGAAGTGCCCCAGGATTGGATGGCGTGACTGGTAAGATGATGAGAAGTGTCTGGCGGACTATTCCCGCACATGTGAGTAGCCTTTACGGTGAATGCCTGGAGAGTGGTGTGTTTCCGCGTGAATGGAAAGTAGGAGACGTGGTCATCCTTCCTAAGTCTCCGGACGGGATTCGGACTGACCCGTCCTCCTACAGGCCGATATGTTTACTGCCAGTATTCGGCAAGGTCCTCGAGCGAATGATGGTACACCGGTTGAATGTGAAGTTGGCAGACTTCAATGTGTCCGGCTCTCAGTATGGATTTACGAAAGGTAAATCGACTGAGGATGCCTGGATGCGTGTACGACAGTATGTGGATGGAAGTGTGAGTAAGTATGTATGCGGTGTGTTTGTGGATTTCAAGTCTGCGTTCAACTGCTTACGATGGGACCGCATCTTTGAGCGACTGGAAGAGGTTTCGTGTGAGGAGGCTCCGCTATGGCGAAGCTACTTCCACGAAAGGTATGCAGTGGTGTGTGGGAGCAATGGGAGAATTGTTCGCCAGATGGTGCGTGGCTGTCCGCAGGGATCTGTGGCCGGCCCTGCCATCTGGAATATGATGATGAATGGTCTCCTGGTTCAGTTGGAGGAGGCCGGTTGTGTTGTGGTCGCATATGCGGATGATCTTCTACTCTTGATTGAGGGGGGGAGTAGGTCCGCGGTGGAGGTGGCGGGAAGCCGCTACATGCGTATGGTTTGTGAATGGGGAGAAAGGATGGGTGTGAAAGTTTCCGAAAGGAAAACTGAATGTATGCTTCTGAAGGGATCCTTGGCGGCCAGTAGGCCGCCCAATATTCGTATGGAGGCGGTTGGGGTCCGATACGCGCGTGAAGTGAAGTACCTTGGACTTAAGGTTGGAGAGAGGCTGAGCTTTCGGCCTCACTTGCAACGTCTAAGGGGGCGCGTAGCCGGTTTGGTTGGTATGCTGGTGCGGGTGCTCCGCAAGGAATGGGGGCTCCAAGCCAGAGTGGTGAGAGTCCTGTATAGGAGTGTGTTTGTTCCGTGTGCTATGTATGCATCGTGTGTGTGGGCTGATACTATGCGCCACCAGTACGCGAGGGTGGGCATAAATTCGGTCCAGCGTTTGGTTCTGTATGCGTGTTTAAATGTGTGTAGAACCGTTTCAACTGAGGCGATGCAGGTTCTCATGGGAGAAATTCCATGGGACTTGGAGGTGCTTCGTGGAAGCATCCACTACCGTCTACGGCGGGGCATCCCGCTTGAAGGTTGTGCGGTTATGAATGATGATGTTCGGAATCTCAGTCCGCGCCATCAGCGTGTACTGGTTCTGAACAAGATGCGTGAGATATGGCAGCAACGATGGGATGAGAGTGTGAATGGCAGATGGACGCATATGTTCATTCCGAATGTGTGCTTTGCATCTGCGTATGGATTTGAGTTTGGTCTGTCCCTTGGGTATTTGCTCACGGGGCATGGCAGTATGAATGGGTTCCTGTGCAGGCGTGGACTGGCCACGGAGGCTAGATGCCCATGCGGGGCGGCGGAGGAGAGTGCTAAGCACCTTCTCGTAGAGTGTAGCCTGTATGGGGATTTGCGTGACTTAGGTGCTTGTGGGATCGTAGTGAATGGTGATAGTGTGGATGTGAGTGGTGTATTGAGCGTGAGAGAAAGGTATGAATGCTTGAATGCGTTTGCCGTGGCACTTTTTGAGAGAAGAATGAGAATGGTGCGTGAATGAGTGCGTGAATGACACGCAGGGTGGCTACAACCGGGTGAAAGACCAAGGTCGATTCCGGTTGTACCTTCGGGTTTTGGCGAACCCGCGTACCTGAGCTGGCCTAGCGGTGCCTAGGGATTTACAAGATTCCTTACCGTAGCTTTAACGAGCGGAGTACAAACCAAAGTACTCTTAAAACAAAAATGGGTACCACGGGGATCGGGAGCCCCACAGTAGAATATACTGTGCCCGATCGAGGTGAGGCGCCATTTGGCAGCAACGTGGTGGTTGTGGTTAATACCCATGTCGCGGGTACGGTCTTCGGATCGCAGGTGTGAGGTAACTGGCAAATGTAGCAATGCATTGCACTTATCTCGGGCACTGTCACTGCTTATGACAGTAGAGGTTTAGATAGTCCTCGCCACCAGCAGGTGGAGAGTCAGCTTGTAACTGATTCTATCTGCTAACTGCCAGTAATGGTGGTGCGTTGATTGAGCGTATCTCGATCCCTATAGTCGTAGGCGACTCGTGGTCTAAAGCATTGGCAACAAAATCACGTTAAATAATAACCTTTCACTGTCCCTATCTACTTGCATGGGAAATATATAAAAATGCCAGAGCGGACTACAAGGCCAGCATCAAGTTGGCTAAGGAATCTCACTGGCAGAACTATGTCAGCGTGTGTGGAAATGAGAATGTGTGGGGTCCGGTATACCGTTTATGCATGGGCAGACGTGCTAGATACGATGTATCTAGTATAAAAGTGAATGATAAGTATACGAATAATTGGGAAGATAGTGTTAGGGCATTGATGGATGAGTTTTTCCCGGGAGTGAGTGCCTGGGAAAGAGTGAATGTAGGGCCTAGATACCCTGCGCCATTTGATTGGGAGGAGGTCGACAGGGCTGTCTATAAAACAAGAGTAAGGAAAGCTCCTGGCCTTGATGGTGTGAATGGAGAAATGTTTAGAAGTGTCTGGCGTGCAATGCCCGAGTATGTCTGTGAGTTGTTCAATGAATGTCTGACGAATGGTGTCTTTCCAAAAGAATGGAAGAGGGCGGATGTGGTCATCTTACTCAAGTCCAAGGATAAGATATTGACTGACCCATCCTCTTACAGACCTATATGTCTGTTGTCTGTAATTGGGAAGGTACTCGAACGAATGATGGTGTGCCGGCTGAATATAAGGCTTTCTGAAAGAGGCATATCCAGCTCCCAGTATGGATTTACTGAAGGTAGATCTACTGAGGATGCCTGGATGCGTGCAAGAATGTATGTTGAAGAGAGTAATTGCAAGTATGTGTTAGGGTTGTTTGTCGATTTTAAATCGGCATTCAACTGTTTGAAATGGGATCAAGTGATTGGGAAGCTCCTCGAAGTAGAGTGTAATGAAGTACATCTTTGGATGAGCTATTTCGAGGATAGATATGTAATTGTGAATGGTAAAAATGGGAGCGTCGTGAGACAAATGGTTCGAGGATGCCCACAGGGATCTGTGGCTGGTCCGGCCATTTGGAACATGATGATGAATGACCTGCTACTATTACTGGAGAGAACAGGTTGCAAGGTTGTTGCGTATGCAGATGACCTGCTTCTTTTGATTGAAGGAGATAGTCGTGTGAATCTCGAGACGAGGGGCTCAGAATGTATGAAGCATGTATATGAATGGGGCGAGCGAGTGGGTGTGGGTGTCTCTGAGCGTAAGAGCGAATGTATGCTATTAAAAGGCTCTTTGAGCCTGAGAAGGGTACCTAATGTGAGAATGAGGAATGCGGCGCTGCGGTATTCACCAATGGTTAAATATCTCGGTGTCCGGGTGAGTGAACGCCTGAATTTCAAACCCCATTTGGACTACCTCAGAAAGAAAGTGGTTAGCACCACTGGATGTCTGAGCAGGGTATTAAGGAAAGAATGGGGTATTCGAGGGAGGGCAATGCGAACACTATACAAGGGTTTGTTTGTTGCGTGTATGGCGTATGGTGCCTGTGTATGGGGGGATATAATGAGATTTAGGTATGCTAGAGACAGGATTAATAGTATTCAGCGGTTGGTTCTGTATGCATGCCTGAATGTTTGTAGGACAGTTTCCACCGATGCAATGCAGGTCCTACTGGGAGAAATCCCATGGGATCTGGAGGTGCTCCGTAGGAGTATTCTCTATCGTATGCGGCGGGGCATTGTATTACTGGATAGCTGTCCTGTCCTAAATGAGGAGATTCGGGAACTTGCAGAACGCCAAAGACGGGCTCTAGTCCTGGATAGAATGTATGGAATCTGGCAGCAGCGCTGGAATGAGAGTGAGAAAGGGAGATGGACTCACAAGTTTATCTCATGTGTTAGGTTTGCCTCGGCAAATAAATTTGAATGTGGTCTGTTCCTGGGCTATCTGATAACTGGGCATGGTAGTATTAATGAGTTCTTGTATAAACGAGGATTGAGTGAAAGAGAAGAATGTCTGTGTGGCGCCCCACAGGAAAGTGTATATCACCTCCTAGTGGATTGTGCTTTATATGAGGATCTCCGAGATCTGGATGTTTGTGGCATTAGAATGGATGAAGGTCGAGTGGATCTGAGTGGCGCACTCAGTACACCCGAGAGGAGAGCATGTCTGGCTGAATTTGCAAAAGCACTGTTTGAAAGAAGATTAGGATTAATGAATAGGTAGGGAATGTGCCAGCGAGTGAAACGCAAGGTGGTTACAACTGGATGAAAGACCAAGGTCAGTTCCAGTTGTGCCTTCGGGTCTTGGCAAACCCGCGTACCTGAGCTGGCTTAGCGGTGCCTAGGAATTTACAAGATTCCTTACCGTAGCTCAATGAGCGGAGTACAAACCAAAGTACTCTTAAAACAAAAATAGGTACTACGGGAATCGGGGTGCCCCATGGTGTTAAAACACACTGTGCCCGATAATGGTGAGGCGCCTTAGGCAGCAACGTAGTGGCTGTGGTTGAAACCCATATCGCGGGTACGATCTCCGGATCGCAGGTGGGAGGTAACTGGCAAATGTAGCAATGCATTGCAATTATCTCGGGCGTTGTCACTGCTTATGACAGCAGAGGTTTAGATAGTCCTCGCCACCAGCAGTTGGAGTAGTCAGCTTGTAACTGGCTACTGACTGCTAACTATCATATATGGTAGTGCGCTGATTGAGCGTATCTCAATCCCAATGGTCGTGGGCGACCGGTGTTATTTTGTTTTTTAAGATGCGGCATAGCACCATTAAATATATAGAGACTTCTGTCCCTATCTACTATCTAGCGAAACCACAGCCAAGGGAACGGGCTTGGAATAATTAGCGGGGAAAGAAGACCCTGTTGAGTTTGACTCTAATCTGGCAATGTAAGGAGACCTAAGAGGTGTAGCATAAGTGGGAGATATTAAATTTCGATTTAATATCAACAATGAAATACCACTACTCTTATTGTTTCCTTACTTACTTGATTAAATGGAACGTGTATTATATACATAGCCATTCTTAAAATGTATTTATATGTTTTTATGGTGTTTTGTTTTGATACAAGTTTCTTGTTTGAAATATTATGAGTTTGTTATACATACCAAACAAATTATAATGAAATTATAATTTTTGCTTTTGTGAATTTTAAAATATTAGTTTAATTCGGTATAACTCTTATACTTAGATATGATCCAATTCAAGGACATTTCCAGGTAGGGAGTTTGACTGGGGCGGTACATCTCTCAAATAATAACGGAGGTGTCCCAAGGCCAGCTCAGTGCGGACAGAAACCACACATAGAGCAAAAGGGCAAATGCTGACTTGATCTCGGTATTCAGTACATACAGAGACAGCAAAAGCTCGGCCTATCGATCCTTTTGGTTTAAAGAGTTTTTAACAAGAGGTGTCAGAAAAATTACCACAGGGATAACTGGCTTGTGGCGGCCAAGCGTTCATAGCGACGTCGCTTTTTGATCCTTCGATGTCGGCTCTTCCTATCATTGTGAAGCAAAATTCACCAAGCGTTGGATTGTTCACCCATACAAGGGAACGTGAGCTGGGTTTAGACCGTCGCGAGACAGGTTAGTTTTACCCTACTGATGACAAATATAGTTATTACAACAGCATTCCTGCGTAGTACGAGAGGAACCGCAGGTACGGACAATTGGTACAATACTTGTTCGAGAGAACAGTGGTATGATGCTACGTCCGCTGGATTATGCCTGAACGCCTCTAAGGTCGTATCCGTGCTGGATTGTAATAATAGTAATGGGGTTAATTATATTATATGGTAATATGACGTTGTAAGCTAGACTACATAAGTAATTTAGCGAAAATGTTTTTTACCGAAACCAATTAGTAATATAATATGGGTAATGTGTTTCTTATTATGCACGAGATTCATGTTAAGTGCCAATTATATAATACAAATTGTTTTCATATATAATGTAATACCTTGAATCAATTGTAAACGACTTTGGTATCGGGCAAGGTGTTGTTAATGGAAGAGCAGCTACCATACTGCGATCCACTGAAACTTAACCTATGCTCGATGATTCGAATATTTACTATGCAGATATATAAATATATATATATGTGTATTAAATATAAGGTAGCATGTATAATATTTATACTTGTTATGCATTAATAATTATTTATTAGTTGCGGAGGATGGGTGATGGATATATGATGTATTATATACTTATAAGAAAAAGTATTAATAAGTATTTACACTTATATTAATTATGGCTTTAAAAAATAATATAATATTATATATTTTTTTAAAAAGAACTTATCATAATAATAATAATTATATGATATAATATATAAAATCATTTTGATAAAAGTTTTTAACTTTAACATATTGATATTGTATTGTTGGTTGTTGTGTTGGAATAATAAGTATTTACTAATTTATATTTCTATTTTTGGTTTAATGTATAAATATACTTATAATTATGAGAACTTAATATGATATATATAAGATCTTATATATGATCATTTTGATGAATGGTTGAAATAAACATTAACATATTATTATTGTCATTTATAATTGTTGGGTAAATATACTTATATAAATAAGAATTTAATATGAAATATAATAAAATCATTTTGATGGATAGAAGAAAGAAGGTGGCAATAAACTTTAACATTAAAGTATATTGATATTGTATTGGATCATTATATATCTCTATACATAAGATCAATTAGTTGGATGGATGGTGGGCAATAAGCATTAACTTATTTTTAGTTAATGTATAAATAATGAGAACTTAATATGAAATATAATATATAAAATCATTATTAGATGGACGTTAGCAAAAAATATTCACATTAACGTATATTGATATTGTATAAATATTCTTATAATATAGAACTTATCATAAAAATTTTAAAATATATATAATTTAATAAATTGTATATGATCATTTTATATGATATTAATATGTGGAATAAGCATTTTAGGTTTTTTGTTGAACAAATGGATGGTATAACTAATAATAAAATGGCTTATAAAAGTTGGTGGTTAGAAAAAAATTTTAGTAAACTGAAATGTATCTTTACAATGTTATTAGGGTTAATAATGAAAAATGTTGAAAAAAATATATTTTATTTTAGGTTGTTAAATACCCTTTTTCAGCTTCTAGATAGACCAAAAGTTTTCTTTTCGTATTGTTATAAATTATAATTTTAACAATATAAAGTTAACTGAAATGTATCTTTATAGTGTTATTAGGATCAAACTAATAGGGTTAATAATGAAAAATGTTGAAAAATATATATTTTATTTTAGGTTGTTAAATACCCTTTTTCAGCTTCTAGATAGACCTAAAATTTATATTAAAATAATATAAATTATATGTTAAAATTTACCAAATCGACTTAAATTTTTTTGATTTATTATTAATTTATATTTTTATACATAAATATTGAAAAATATTATGAAATTTGTTGTGTTTTGAAAAAAGTGCAAAAAAAGGACCAATCCTACTTTTTTTTAAAAACTGATATAAGTTTAGGTCTCGACTATCTCTTTTTTAAAAATGGTCTATTTTCATATGTTTTGAATATACAAAACATACTTGTGCTTTCAAAAAAAATAATTTTAAAAATTGACTATTTTATAGTATCAATTTGATATGTTGTTAATATGAATGTGAACCAAAAATAAATTGGTACAAAATACCATATAAAAACAAGGTTATACACAATATAGTAAATGTATATACATAATGTTATACATAAATTAAAATGCTTTTATAAAATAATATAATTATATAATATTCTGGTTGATCCTGCCAGTAGTTATATGCTTGTCTCAAAGATTAAGCCATGCATGTCTAAGTACATACATAAATAAAGTGAAACCGCAAAAGGCTCATTATATCAGTTATGGTTTATTA
>CATQJD010000125.1:0-12500 GCA_958298945.1 Atherix ibis
TGGCAGGATCAACCAGAATATTATATAATTATATTATTTTATAAAAGCATTTTAATTTATGTATAACATTATGTATATACATTTACTATATTGTGTATAACCTTGTTTTTATATGGTATTTTGTACCAATTTATTTTTGGTTCACATTCATATTAACAACATATCAAATTGATACTATAAAATAGTCAATTTTTAAAATTATTTTTTTTGAAAGCACAAGTATGTTTTGTATATTCAAAACATATGAAAATAGACCATTTTTAAAAAAGAGATAGTCGAGACCTAAACTTATATCAGTTTTTAAAAAAAAGTAGGATTGGTCCTTTTTTTGCACTTTTTTCAAAACACAACAAATTTCATAATATTTTTCAATATTTATGTATAAAAATATAAATTAATAATAAATCAAAAAAATTTAAGTCGATTTGGTAAATTTTAACATATAATTTATATTATTTTAATATAAATTTTAGGTCTATCTAGAAGCTGAAAAAGGGTATTTAACAACCTAAAATAAAATATATATTTTTCAACATTTTTCATTATTAACCCTATTAGTTTGATCCTAATAACACTATAAAGATACATTTCAGTTAACTTTATATTGTTAAAATTATAATTTATAACAATACGAAAAGAAAACTTTTGGTCTATCTAGAAGCTGAAAAAGGGTATTTAACAACCTAAAATAAAATATATTTTTTTCAACATTTTTCATTATTAACCTATTAGTTTGATCCTAATAACACTATAAAGATATATTTCAGTTAACTTTATATTGTTAAAATTATAATTTATAACAATACGAAAAGAAAACTTTTGGTCTATCTAGAAGCTGAAAAAGGGTATTTAACAACCTAAAATAAAATATATTTTTTTCAACATTTTTCATTATTAACCTATTAGTTTGATCCTAATAACACTATAAAGATACATTTCAGTTAACTTTATATTGTTAAAATTATAATTTATAACAATACGAAAAGAAAACTTTTGGTCTATCTAGAAGCTGAAAAAGGGTATTTAACAACCTAAAATAAAATATATTTTTTTAAACATTTTTCATTATTAACCCTAATAACATTGTAAAGATACATTTCAGTTTACTAAAATTTTTTTCTAACCACCAACTTTTATAAGCCATTTTATTATTAGTTATACCATCCATTTGTTCAACAAAAAACCTAAAATGCTTATTCCACATATTAATATCATATAAAATGATCATATACAATTTATTAAATTATATATATTTTAAAATTTTTATGATAAGTTCTATATTATAAGAATATTTATACAATATCAATATACGTTAATGTGAATATTTTTTGCTAACGTCCATCTAATAATGATTTTATATATTATATTTCATATTAAGTTCTCATTATTTATACATTAACTAAAAATAAGTTAATGCTTATTGCCCACCATCCATCCAACTAATTGATCTTATGTATAGAGATATATAATGATCCAATACAATATCAATATACTTTAATGTTAAAGTTTATTGCCACCTTCTTTCTTCTATCCATCAAAATGATTTTATTATATTTCATATTAAATTCTTATTTATATAAGTATATTTACCCAACAATTATAAATGACAATAATAATATTTTAATGTTTATTTCAACCATTCATCAAAATGATCATATATAAGATCTTATATATATCATATTAAGTTCTCATAATTATAAGTATATTTATACATTAAACCAAAAATAGAAATATAAATTAGTAAATACTTATTATTCCAACACAACAACCAACAATACAATATCAATATGTTAAAGTTAAAAACTTTTATCAAAATGATTTTATATATTATATCATATAATTATTATTATTATGATAAGTTCTTTTTAAAAAAATATATAATATTATATTATTTTTTAAAGCCATAATTAATATAAGTGTAAATACTTATTAATACTTTTTCTTATAAGTATATAATACATCATATATCCATCACCCATCCTCCGCAACTAATAAATAATTATTAATGCATAACAAGTATAAATATTATACATGCTACCTTATATTTAATACACATATATATATATTTATATATCTGCATAGTAAATATTCGAATCATCGAGCATAGGTTAAGTTTCAGTGGATCGCAGTATGGTAGCTGCTCTTCCATTAACAACACCTTGCCCGATACCAAAGTCGTTTACAATTGATTCAAGGTATTACATTATATATGAAAACAATTTGTATTATATAATTGGCACTTAACATGAATCTCGTGCATAATAAGAAACACATTACCCATATTATATTACTAATTGGTTTCGGTAAAAAACATTTTCGCTAAATTACTTATGTAGTCTAGCTTACAACGTCATATTACCATATAATATAATTAACCCCATTACTATTATTACAATCCAGCACGGATACGACCTTAGAGGCGTTCAGGCATAATCCAGCGGACGTAGCATCATACCACTGTTCTCTCGAACAAGTATTGTACCAATTGTCCGTACCTGCGGTTCCTCTCGTACTACGCAGGAATGCTGTTGTAATAACTATATTTGTCATCAGTAGGGTAAAACTAACCTGTCTCGCGACGGTCTAAACCCAGCTCACGTTCCCTTGTATGGGTGAACAATCCAACGCTTGGTGAATTTTGCTTCACAATGATAGGAAGAGCCGACATCGAAGGATCAAAAAGCGACGTCGCTATGAACGCTTGGCCGCCACAAGCCAGTTATCCCTGTGGTAATTTTTCTGACACCTCTTGTTAAAAACTCTTTAAACCAAAAGGATCGATAGGCCGAGCTTTTGCTGTCTCTGTATGTACTGAATACCGAGATCAAGTCAGCATTTGCCCTTTTGCTCTATGTGTGGTTTCTGTCCGCACTGAGCTGGCCTTGGGACACCTCCGTTATTATTTGAGAGATGTACCGCCCCAGTCAAACTCCCTACCTGGAAATGTCCTTGAATTGGATCATATCTAAGTATAAGAGTTATACCGAATTAAACTAATATTTTAAAATTCACAAAAGCAAAAATTATAATTTCATTATAATTTGTTTGGTATGTATAACAAACTCATAATATTTCAAACAAGAAACTTGTATCAAAACAAAACACCATAAAAACATATAAATACATTTTAAGAATGGCTATGTATATAATACACGTTCCATTTAATCAAGTAAGTAAGGAAACAATAAGAGTAGTGGTATTTCATTGTTGATATTAAATCGAAATTTAATATCTCCCACTTATGCTACACCTCTTAGGTCTCCTTACATTGCCAGATTAGAGTCAAACTCAACAGGGTCTTCTTTCCCCGCTAATTATTCCAAGCCCGTTCCCTTGGCTGTGGTTTCGCTAGATAGTAGATAGGGACAGAAGTCTCTATATATTTAATGGTGCTATGCCGCATCTTAAAAAACAAAATAACACCGGTCGCCCACGACCATTGGGATTGAGATACGCTCAATCAGCGCACTACCATATATGATAGTTAGCAGTCAGTAGCCAGTTACAAGCTGACTACTCCAACTGCTGGTGGCGAGGACTATCTAAACCTCTGCTGTCATAAGCAGTGACAACGCCCGAGATAATTGCAATGCATTGCTACATTTGCCAGTTACCTCCCACCTGCGATCCGGAGATCGTACCCGCGATATGGGTTTCAACCACAGCCACTACGTTGCTGCCTAAGGCGCCTCACCATTATCGGGCACAGTGTGTTTTAACACCATGGGGCACCCCGATTCCCGTAGTACCTATTTTTGTTTTAAGAGTACTTTGGTTTGTACTCCGCTCATTGAGCTACGGTAAGGAATCTTGTAAATTCCTAGGCACCGCTAAGCCAGCTCAGGTACGCGGGTTTGCCAAGACCCGAAGGCACAACTGGAACTGACCTTGGTCTTTCATCCAGTTGTAACCACCTTGCGTTTCACTCGCTGGCACATTCCCTACCTATTCATTAATCCTAATCTTCTTTCAAACAGTGCTTTTGCAAATTCAGCCAGACATGCTCTCCTCTCGGGTGTACTGAGTGCGCCACTCAGATCCACTCGACCTTCATCCATTCTAATGCCACAAACATCCAGATCTCGGAGATCCTCATATAAAGCACAATCCACTAGGAGGTGATATACACTTTCCTGTGGGGCGCCACACAGACATTCTTCTCTTTCACTCAATCCTCGTTTATACAAGAACTCATTAATACTACCATGCCCAGTTATCAGATAGCCCAGGAACAGACCACATTCAAATTTATTTGCCGAGGCAAACCTAACACATGAGATAAACTTGTGAGTCCATCTCCCTTTCTCACTCTCATTCCAGCGCTGCTGCCAGATTCCATACATTCTATCCAGGACTAGAGCCCGTCTTTGGCGTTCTGCAAGTTCCCGAATCTCCTCATTTAGGACAGGACAGCTATCCAGTAATACAATGCCCCGCCGCATACGATAGAGAATACTCCTACGGAGCACCTCCAGATCCCATGGGATTTCTCCCAGTAGGACCTGCATTGCATCGGTGGAAACTGTCCTACAAACATTCAGGCATGCATACAGAACCAACCGCTGAATACTATTAATCCTGTCTCTAGCATACCTAAATCTCATTATATCCCCCCATACACAGGCACCATACGCCATACACGCAACAAACAAACCCTTGTATAGTGTTCGCATTGCCCTCCCTCGAATACCCCATTCTTTCCTTAATACCCTGCTCAGACATCCAGTGGTGCTAACCACTTTCTTTCTGAGGTAGTCCAAATGGGGTTTGAAATTCAGGCGTTCACTCACCCGGACACCGAGATATTTAACCATTGGTGAATACCGCAGCGCCGCATTCCTCATTCTCACATTAGGTACCCTTCTCAGGCTCAAAGAGCCTTTTAATAGCATACATTCGCTCTTACGCTCAGAGACACCCACACCCACTCGCTCGCCCCATTCATATACATGCTTCATACATTCTGAGCCCCTCGTCTCGAGATTCACACGACTATCTCCTTCAATCAAAAGAAGCAGGTCATCTGCATACGCAACAACCTTGCAACCTGTTCTCTCCAGTAATAGTAGCAGGTCATTCATCATCATGTTCCAAATGGCCGGACCAGCCACAGATCCCTGTGGGCATCCTCGAACCATTTGTCTCACGACGCTCCCATTTTTACCATTCACAATTACATATCTATCCTCGAAATAGCTCATCCAAAGATGTACTTCATTACACTCTACTTCGAGGAGCTTCCCAATCACTTGATCCCATTTCAAACAGTTGAATGCCGATTTAAAATCGACAAACAACCCTAACACATACTTGCAATTACTCTCTTCAACATACATTCTTGCACGCATCCAGGCATCCTCAGTAGATCTACCTTCAGTAAATCCATACTGGGAGCTGGATATGCCTCTTTCAGAAAGCCTTATATTCAGCCGGCACACCATCATTCGTTCGAGTACCTTCCCAATTACAGACAACAGACATATAGGTCTGTAAGAGGATGGGTCAGTCAATATCTTATCCTTGGACTTGAGTAAGATGACCACATCCGCCCTCTTCCATTCTTTTGGAAAGACACCATTCGTCAGACATTCATTGAACAACTCACAGACATACTCGGGCATTGCACGCCAGACACTTCTAAACATTTCTCCATTCACACCATCAAGGCCAGGAGCTTTCCTTACTCTTGTTTTATAGACAGCCCTGTCGACCTCCTCCCAATCAAATGGCGCAGGGTATCTAGGCCCTACATTCACTCTTTCCCAGGCACTCACTCCCGGGAAAAACTCATCCATCAATGCCCTAACACTATCTTCCCAATTATTCGTATACTTATCATTCACTTTTATACTAGATACATCGTATCTAGCACGTCTGCCCATGCATAAACGGTATACCGGACCCCACACATTCTCATTTCCACACACGCTGACATAGTTCTGCCAGTGAGATTCCTTAGCCAACTTGATGCTGGCCTTGTAGTCCGCTCTGGCATTTTTATATATTTCCCATGCACCCTCCACATTCACGCCACGGCGCCTAGAGCGCTGAAATACCCTACGCAGCCGAGCAACATTTGTTCTTTTAATTCCCAGTTCATTATTCCACCATGCAACTCTATTTCTTTTACCAGGCATATTCCTTTTCATACATCGGTCATTGGTAACCTCAATACATCGATGTATTTCATTCACTTTCTCATTTAGTGCCATACACTGAAATCTGCCAAAACTACAGACCTCAGTGCGCACGTCATCCTCATACACACACCAATCTACACCGGAGGTACGCCACCTCCTGCCATGTACTTGCCCTTTCTCAGTCAGCCTCATAGGAGTAGAAACCACAAACTCGATTAAGTTGTGATCACTAACACCCCAGTCAGCGTTGACTCGCCATTCATACCCGTAACAGTCGCCAGCACGGTTACAGAGAGTAACGTCAATGTCACTCTCCCCGTTCGGTCCACTGAACGTGTACCATTCACTTGGTGCATTTATCACATTCATACAGCTACTAACAATCCACTCCTCGAGGGCTCTACCCCTCCGAATTGTCCGGTCAGTGCCCCCTCCCTTGCTATACCAGAGAGGGGAGACTGCATTCGCATCCATTCCAATCACTAAGGGTGATTTATCACACATTCTTGCCACGACATCAAGGTACTGCAGGTATGGCTCAATATCACTACTGAACCTGCAGTACATCGAAACAACATACATCTCAATCACACCCTTCTTTAACCAAACACATACACCCCATTCATTCGTGCACTCCGAAATAAGAAGCACCTCCACATTCATGTCGCTCACTGCAATTGCTGCATCTACCCTACCATTCACCGCATCACTAGCATATATACGGATTCCGTGCCCCAATCCAGTTACCGATCCATCAAATGAATACGGCTCCTGGAGTAGAGCCACACAGAAATCACTTGCATGCATGACCTCGCATATCTCGTTCATTACAACAGCCGAACCATTTCCATTCACTTGCAAGCATTTTAGACCCAACATTTTAGGCGATTATTCTTCCACGCTCTCTCTCATTCAAACGCACATATACTGGACATTGCTCAGAATATACCGAGTGGGATCCAGGCAAGCCCCGCAATTGGCAGTTGCGGCAAACCTCCTCGTTTCGGCAATTCGAAGCGAGGTGATCACCCAGTCCGCACCTACCGCAGAGTTTACTCCCAGTCGGGCAATTTCGTAGCATATGCCCATAGTCAAGACATCCATGGCATCTTCTGACCAGCTCGTACTCACGCACCGGTAGGCAGAGCCACCCAACAAAAACCCTCTTCTCCCGCATAAACCACTCATGTACTTTTTCCCCTACCTGGAGTATTACATCCTCCTGGCCTTGACGCGAACCATATCTCCGCAAAACCAGGATACTTCCTACTTCCTCTCTCGGACAGCCCTGCAAATTCTTGCTCGCAAGCTGTTGGAGCAAGTCAGCATTACTAACATCTTTTGGCACACCGCGTACCACCACCCTTGGTCCCATCCGTTTAGGTATAGAAGTGATAAGACCAGCCTTTGCTAGGCCTTCGCACTCTGTAATTTTTCGCAGATCAGACCTGCTGCATACTTCGATTGCAACACCCTCTTTCAACTTACGTACATTCCTTACTCGAATGTCCGTAATGGCCTTCCCCGCTTCCAACACCATTTCCTTCACCTTTGAAGTTGGAACCTCAGCTCCAGGCACCGATCTGACTACCACCGCATACGATGGCTTCGTCGTCGGCGCTGGTAGCTCCATTTTGGGGCGAGGAGTCGGAATTCTGCTAACAGTGGTAGTGCTACTGCCAACCTTCCTTTGTGGACCCATATTTTGTGCCACTAACCCTGCTGTACTGGCCACAGATGTGGTACACCGCTGGGTCCCCTTCAGCCAGGCCAACTCAGTTTGCATATCAGCAACTTCGTCCTTCACAGCAGAGAGTTTTTTGAGAATATCAATCGCCATCTTTTTGCTTATATTGTCGGACTCCATTGCCTCGACAATTGCAGCCGTCAACTCCTTGAGCACCTTCTTTGCTGTCGAAAAACCTGCAGGTACTGAACAGCTCTTTCCTGCAGGCTTGTCGACACCAGCCTTAACCCCATTAAGTTCCTTGTTTGACACCCCCCCCTCACCACAATTTCCACCAATAGTAGTTTTTTTTCCCTTCAAGCGGCCTTCCGTTGGGTTTTCCATCTTTTTAAAAGGTTCCCCAACGCAGCCGGCCAATATTTTCTTTCCCTTCTCCATGGCAACAGCCTTTGTTGGCAGTGTTATTTGCACTACATCCTCGTCCTCCCTATGACTATTACCGCCGACGGTGGTGTTCCCCTTCACACCGCCTTCCGTTGGGTTCCTAACCTTTTTACAATGTTCCCCACCGCAACCGGCCAATATCTTCTTCCCCCTCTCAATGATAGCCGCCTTCATTGACAGTGTCATTTGCCCTACACCCTCATCTTCCGTGTCACTACCGGATGAGGTTGTCAGGGCAGCAAATCGCTGCGCAGGCATCTTCCTCAGTAACGCACTAGAGGAAGAACTATCCTCGCTTTCGCTGATGCCAATCCCCATCGACACCGGTTTCACCTTTTTCTTAGGTGGCATAATCTCTCAAAATTAAGAGTCAAATTCCAATACTATAGTATGTATAATACAACTATACATATATATACATATACACGTGCATACGTCTAAACATACACCGCATACATACACACAAACATACAATTCCACCACAAACTATACTAGTATCAGCTGAGACGAAATATAAATGCAGATAAGATAAATGAAATGAACCAAAATAGGTGAAATAAATATTTAATTGAAATAAATTAAATAAATGTAGTAACCGGAATACGTGAAATAACCAAAGTGGGTAAAATAATTTTAAATTACTCTAATTAAACAAAGTAGTGGAATAAGTGAGATAGATAAATGAAAATTTTTGAGGTAAATGAGATGATTGAGATAAATAAAGTAAACTGAGTAATGAGATAGATGAAATAAATGAGGTGAGTGACATAAACGGAATAAGTGACGCAGATTTAATATGTTATAAGTATAGTAAAATGAAAGAAGTAAAATAATCAAATAAATGAAGTAAGATAACCGAAATAGATGAAATGACCAAAATGAATTGAATAAATTAAATGAAATAATATGATAATTAAATATAATAATATAGTAGAATAATATAATGTAGTAATATAATATAGTAAAATAATAAAGTAAAATAATCAAATAAGCGAAATGCTGAAGTAGTTAATGAAGTAAATTAAATAATCAACTAAGTGAAATAAATGAAGTAAAATAAGCAAAATAATTAAAATAGATGCAATAAGTAAAATAATAAAAAATTAAATGAAATAAAATAAATGAGTTTAAGTGGAATAAATGAAAATGTAATAACCGAAATGTCAAGCAGGTAATAAAAATAAAAATAAAAAATAAAATTAAAGGTAATAAATTAAGAAACATGCACCAACTTACCCCTATCACGCCCGATAGTCAGTTGGTGACCGCCCAGGTAACAAAGAGGCGTTTCCGTTACTATGTGTACGTGCCGTTCCCAACTTGCATTTATCCGTAATTTCCAACAGATGTTCAAAATTTCCCAGCCGATGTGAAAAATTTCTCAGCAGATGTTTAATTCCACAAGAGATTTCCAATTTAAAAATAAAATTTTTAAATTACTCCCTATCACGCCCGATAGCCAGTTGGTGACCGCCCAGGTAACAAAGAGGCGTTTCCGTTACTATGTGTACGTGCCGTTCCCAACTTTTCTCTTTTTGCGTTTATCCGTAATTTCCAACAGATGTTCAAATTTCTCAACTTAGTTTCACAATAGATTTTAATTTAAAACAAAATTTTAATGTTTTTGTAATCAATATATATTTGATTAAAATAAACAATTTTTATTTTAATATTTTTCACTGTCTTAATAAAAAGTCCAATACTGCCAATGTTCAAATTTCTCAACTTAGTTTCACAGTAGATTTTCAATTTAAAACAAAATTTTAATGTTTTTGCAATCAATATATATTTTATTAAAATAAACAATTTTTATTTTAATAATTTTCACTGTCTTAATAAAAAGTCCAATACTGCCAATGTTCAAATTTCTCAACTTAGTTTCACAATTGATTTTCAATTTAAAACAAAACAAAATTTTAATGTTTTTGCAATCAATATATATTTTATTAAAATAAACAATTTTTATTTTAATAATTTTCACTGTCTTAATAAAAAGTCTAATACTGCCAATGTTCAAATTTCTCAACTTAGTTTAACAATAGATTTTCACTTTAAAACAAAATTTTAATGTTTTTGCAATCAATATATATTTTATTAAAATAAACAATTTTTATTTTAATAATTTTCTCTGTCTTAATAAAAAGTCCAATACTGCCAATCGGTTTTGTATTTATATTTGATGTATAATCAAATATAATACGCACCCACGAAAGTTCGTATTTCCGAATAATCGTTTACTTCTTTATTTTAAAAAAAAACCGTCAAATAATCAGAGATTTTTCACACGAAATCCTCAAAAATAAACTCGAATCGATTTCTACCTGCTTTCACTGCAGGAGGGCACGACCGCTCTACTTGAATTCTCAAACACAACTGAGTAGATAGGGACAGAAGAAATCTCGTTAATCCATTCATGCGCGTCACTAATTAGATGACGAGGCATTTGGCTACCTTAAGAGAGTCATAGTTACTCCCGCCGTTTACCCGCGCTTACTTGAATTTCTTCACTTTGACATTCAGAGCACTGGGCAGAAATCACATTGTGTCAACACCCGTTGGGGCCATCACAATGCTTTGTTTTAATTAGACAGTCGGATTTCCCAAGTCCGTGCCAGTTCTGAATTGATTGTTAATTGATAGTCGTTATAAATATATAAAAAGTAAATTTTATAAATTATTAGCAAGAAAGTTCCGTAATTTGGTTACGTAAACTTCTATCCGGGAAATCAACAATTTAAAAAATCATCTCTTTACCCAGAACGAGTACATAAAACCATTTTATTACTTTCCAATCAAGCCCGACTATCTCAATCTTCAGAGCCAATCCTTATCCCGAAGTTACGGATCTAATTTGCCGACTTCCCTTACCTACATTATTCTATCGACTAGAGACTCTTCACCTTGGAGACCAGCTGCGGATATAGGTACGGCCTGTTAAGAAGTTTGCGTTTCCTTACCATAAATTTTCAAGGCCCGAGGAGAAAATATCGACACAGCAGTAAATGCCATGCTCTTCTAGTCCATTCACCATATCTCTCTTCGAAAGACTTCCATGGTGATACGACTATGAAACAGAAAAGAAAACTCTTCCGATACCTCTCGACGGTTTCTTTATGGTTATTTCTGTTACCAGGATGAGCAAAAAGCCCATTTTTAATAACAAACGTATACTTAACAGGTTACGGAATTGGAACCGTATTCCCTTTCGTTTAAATATATATATTAACTAATAGTTTATATATATACATTGGTTTTCACCATAAACTTAGGACCGACTAACTCGTGATCAACCACTGTTCACACGAAACCCTTCTCCACTTCAGTCCTCCAAGGTCTCATTCGATTATTTGCTACTACCACCAAGATCTGTACCAATGGCGGCTCCATGCAGGCTTACGCCAAACACTTCAACGCACACCATCGTACCCTCCTACTCACTAAAGCTTTAAGATTTATTAATTTATAAATCATTTGCTTTAGCGGTAATGTATAGGCATACAACTTGAGCGCCATCCATTTTAAGGGCTAGTTGCTTCGGCAGGTGAGTTGTTACACACTCCTTAGCGGTTTACGACTTCCATGTCCACCGTCCTGCTGTTTTAAGCAAGCAACGCCTTTCATGGTATCAGTATGAGTTGTCAATTTTGGCGCCGTAACATTACGTTTGGTTCATCCCACAGCGCCAGTTCTGCTTACCAAAAGTGGCCCACTAGGCACAATATATCATAACCTAATCTTCATATCAAGAAAGATAAGGTTCTTACCCATTTAAAGTTTGAGAATAGGTTAAGGTCGTTTCGGCCCTAATGCCTCTAATCATTCGCTTTACCAGATAAGATTATATTATATAATATTTATTTGCACCAGCTATCCTGAGGGAAACTTCGGAGGGAACCAGCTACTAGATGGTTCGATTGGTCTTTCGCCCCTATACCCAATTCTGACAATCGATTTGCACGTCAGAACTGTTTCGGTCTTCCATCAGGGTTTCCCCTGACTTCAACCTGATCAGGTATAGTTCACCATCTTTCGGGTCACAACATATATGCTCAAGGTACGCTTTAGTTAGAGGTATAAATAATATCAGATATTAAAATACATAACTATATAAAACGTCCCTGGATGAACTTTATAATAATAGTAAATATTAAATATAAAATAATCCAATATTAACATTTAAGTTAATTACGCCTTTAGGTTTTAAATAATACCTAATGACTTGCACATAT